>SEYY01000364.1:116011-138511 GCA_009176605.1 Armadillidium nasatum
CGTCTCATATTTCTGGTAACAATTCCCAACCACAACTGTAGAATATATGAGACAGAAAAATTTACAAAACAATTGTCAAAAAGAAACAGAAAAGAAAAAGGAAATATTATAAAAAAAAAAAAAAAAACAAGAAAAAAAATCTTAATTTTCTTATATTTTGTTTGATTTTATCCACCATTAAAAAGTATAATTTACAAGTTTAATCTCGGCAGGTAAACACCGGTTTTCTCTGATTATTAGCCGGGATTAGGGCCTCGGTCGGTCCATATATATATATATATATATATATATATATATATATATATATATATATATATATATATATATATATATATATATATATATATATATATATATATATATATATATATATATATATATATATATATATATATATATATAGTGAGCGAATAATGCTTAGAAAATCACTTACACAACGAAATTCGTATCGGTTTATATTTAAAGAGTAAAATCAGCAAATAGTTAAGACGGATTTCCTCTTACAAAGCCTTTTTAAATCTAAATCCATCATTAATTTTTTTTTTTTTTTTTTTTTTTTTTTTTTTTTTTTTTTTTTTTTTTTTTTTTTTTTTTTTTAAAGCTCACAAATAAAGGTGTGTTCTTTATATTCATATTCAAGTCAAAATTAAAACCCCTGTTGATTTCATACGTGCATCATATATATATATATATATATATATATATATATATATATATATATATATATATATATATATATATATATATATATATATATATATATATATATATATATATATATATATATATATATATATATATATATATATATATATATATATATATATATATATATCAATGTAATATAATGTCCTTGCATTGACAACAATATTTTATAAAGAAATTTAGTCTGTAGCCTGCAGGCATTTAGCAGATTACTGATAGTAAAAGCGTTTAAGAAAGGAACTACATTTTCGACATAGGCAGACTGAACGCAGATTTTCAGCAACAACAAAATACTTAAATTGAAAGGCAGAAACGAAACAGAGTACCAGGGACGGAGGAAGGCTCTAGAGTCTAGAACAAAGATTTTTTATATGATATCTACTCAAAGTTGTTGTGGAGGGAGTATTGGAAAACGAGTTCAACAAAATGATAACAACCAGTAGAGGGAACTGATGACTGGAATAAAAAAAAGCAAGTCTAAAATACACTTCCTTTATGTTTTGCCAACTTCCTTTGACTTGCACACTTTTAAACGCCGTGTGTCGGGACATGTCGGTCATTAACGACAAGAATTACAGAGTTTTCCCAACTCTGGCAGACATTGGTAGGCCTCTGGCCTTTGCCCACCAGAAGATATATATATATATATATATATATATATATATATATATATATATATATATATATATATATATATATATATATATATATATATATATATATATATATATATATATGAGAATGTGTGCGTGTGCACGCACATGTGTATTGAAAAGCAAAAATCCTTAAAATGCCATTCATGATCGCTAGTTTCTGGAACGTGATCTGCAAGATGATCAGTTCTTATTAAGTTGTGGCCAGAGTGTAAGAGGAAGTAAATGACACAAAAATATCTTTTACTTTTAAGTAAGTACATTTTATATTGATTCAATTTCAGGCATCCTTAAAAAATAAAAATAAAATAAATCACGAATTAAAAAAAAAAAAAAACTTAAAAAAAAAAAAAAAAAAAAAAAAAAAAAAATATTTATTTTAAAAAAAAAAAAAAAAAATGAAGAAATAAAAAGAAAAGTATATATTTTATTCACTGTGTTATATAGAGTTGTTAAGCTATGGGTTTAGCAATAATTAAAAAGAAATTGATTAAAATACTCCTGTAAAAAGTTAAAACGATCTTTTTCGTAATACTTACCGAGTTTTAATAAAAAAAATTTAAAAAAATGGTTCTGTGTTGTAACTATATATAAAATATGAAATACCTTTATTACTTATCACAAAATAAAATAAAATAAAAAATGGTAACATTTTGTTAGAAAGGTGTCGCTCACATTTAAATAAATTGAGTTATTATAATGTTATTTCACATAACGGTTGAAATTCATTGTTTTCCAAAGTGAAAAGCAAAAAACCCGAAAAGAGAAAAACTGAATATCAAAAACAAAAAAACAGAGCAAAAAAAACACAAAAAAATAAAAATAAAAAAAAACACTTCCAAGGATATAAGAATAAGAGCTAAATGCTCGTAGTTTGAGCTAGCAATAGGTTAGTGGCGTATTAAGAACTGAAGGAAATAGTGGTGAAGCTAAATCAAAAGTGTTCATGAATTGTTTCGGACTGTAAAGAATATGTGTAAAGTTTTTAATTGATCCAGATCGTTAGCCTGTTCCAAACCTCTTAAAGTATTACAGGATTCCAACAACAGGAGCGTTATATACTTCGGTAAAAACGATAAATGGAGAATCTCAACAATCTGATAAAAGAGAAACAGGTTAACTGCCTTCTGAAAACTAGTGAGATATGTAGAAAAGGTACAAAAAAATTTTCCATTGGAGAACAATAGCGGAAATATACGTGTGTATGTGTGTGCATATATATATATATATATATATATATATATATATATATATATATATATATATATATATATATATATATATATATATATATATATATATATATATATATATATATATATATATATATATATATATATATATATATAGTATATATAGTGTGTGTGTGTGTGTGTGTTAATGTGTGGGTGTGAGCGAACCTGTGACGGCACCACCCCACGAAAGTGGGAAAAAGGTGAATGGTATAATATATATATATATATATATATATATATATATATATATATATATATATATATATATATATATATATATATATTATATATATATATATAATATATATATATATATATATTTATATATAATAATATAATAATAGGGATGTGGAGTGAAGTATCGGTATCGGAAAAAAATTGGTATATGAATGGATAAAGTATCGGTATCGGTAAGTTTCGGTATATTTTCAGGTATCGGATATCCGTACCTGTAAATTTTTAGGTATCGGTATCGGTAAAAATTTTGGTATCGCTCCATCCCTAATATATATATATACCCTAACTGAATTTTTGTTCTCGGTTAATGCCCAAAATTTGCTGGAATAAAAGTATGAAGTAAATTCAGGCTCATGTCATTTATTACTGGGCTCGGTTGCATATGGACGAGTTCTCGTATCCACTCTTTATATATATATATATATATATATATATATATATATATATATATATATATATATATATATATATATATATATATATATATATATATATATATATATATATATATATATATATATATAATGCCTACAACGTAGAAAGTAAAATAATGCAAAGAAATCATAAGTTTTAATAATTTTTATAAGTAACTAGACGTTTCGGATTAATACAAAATCAATTATCAGTATTATCTGTAACAAGATCAAAAGAATAATTAATAACAGGTCACAAAATGAATTAATTATTCTTTTGATCTTGTTACCAATAATATTGATAATGGATTTTGCATATTAATCCGAAACGTGTAGTTACTTATAATAATTATTAAAACTTGTGATTTGCTTGCATTATGTTGCTTCCTACGTTGTTGGCATTATGCTTTATAATACGTATAAGGTTTACCAGGAATATATATATATATATATATATATATATATATATATATATATATATATATATATATATATATATATATATATATATATATATATATATATATATATATATATATATATATATATATATATATATATATATATGTTTAGATTTCTAAATAGAATTTGGTCTAGGTGTGTCAAGATAAAATTTCCAAGAATTATTTTCACTCAATATTTCTTTTTAAATAAAAGTATTACGATCCGATTCTCGCGTGACCTTAAATTAAGGTCATTAGAACTCTTAAAAATAAAAGCTCAAAGTTCACCTGAAGTAACAGAAGTATAAAGACAAAATAAACTCAAAAGTGACTAATAAAAGTACTCCAAAAGTTGTCATAAATGAAGCTTAACACTTATTTTATGAGTAATGATAGCAAATTGTAAGAAGTATAAAAAGCATGTTTAGACCGAAGTACCTGATAAACAATAATAAGCCTTTAAAAGAACAAGAAATTTTTGACTTAAAATTGGGAAGCATAACACATCAATCTTTTTCGATCCAGTAAAAAGGAAGAATATTATACTAATTCCTTAAAGGAAATACAGATGATCAAATCTGGAAGCCTGGCAACGTTCCTTCATTCTCTGTTTCATTAAGAGAAAAGCCTTGATGGTAAACAAGTTGCCACAACTTTCAATATAAAATGTCTCTCAGAAACAAGAAGAAAATAATGAGAAATAAAACCCCTCAAGTCAATTCAACAAAGGAAAAAAAAAAAAATAAAAATAATATATATATATATATATATATATATATATATATATATATATATATATATATATATATATATATATATATATATATATATATATATATATATATATATATATATATATATATATATATATATATATATATATATATATATATATATATATATATTAGGGATAGTATAAAAAGCGACAGATTCCAGTTTACACATCTGTAAAATTTACGTATGTGAGAAATAGAGAAGCATAGCGAAGCAATGGAATGACGGGCACTCCACCCTTATGCTGAGGGCTACTGAAAAGAACATTCGTACCAAAACTGATTCCAAGGGTTCCCCGTTTGGGATAGGGATTATTCTTATACTTCGGAATATTCATAAAACCTAAATTATAAAAAAGAAAAAAAAATATTTCCTGCGGTTACGTCGCATTCCTGAAGGCCTAAAATTCTGCAGGTACAAAACAGCTGACCGAAATTAAATATCTGTTTTAACCAGGGCTGGGGAGCTGATGAAATTTGTTTCAGCTCCAGAGCCATTGTCAGATGTGGCTCCGGCTCCAGTTCAGGAATCATTCATTTGAGTGGTTCCGGCTCCGCCTACGCCTTTAGTTTAAAGATTTTCCTAATTCTTATACAGTTGTATTTAGGTATTACCGCCACCCAGGAACATCAGCCCAAATGCAGTTCCGTGGCAATGGGACTCAATACTTCATTCTTATATAATAGTTTTGATCTGGGCATAACTTTGCTCGCACATTTGAAAGTCCCATTTTCTTTTTTTAAATCAATACAACTAAATTTATTTTAAAAAATGTACTCTTCATCAAAAGAAATAAACAATAATTTCAAAATCTTATTCCAAATGAATTTATTTTAAGAAACAGTATGACTTCAATTAGATCCTCTTTCATTGAGGCTCGTAAGTCTGACCGAATTAATCGAAGGGGGGAAAATAGGCGTTCCACACTAACTTGTGTTGTTGGCATTGAAGTTACTGTATAATCGAAAGCCTCCGATAGAGTGTTATACAAATCTTTGAGTTTTAAACTTCCCTCTTTTGAAATTTATCCTCTCTGATTTTCTTTCCGGTCGTTCTAGAGCAGCTGTTGTAGACTTTCATTCTTTTTTTTAAATCTATTAATAGTGGTGTTTCTCAGGGATCTGTCCGAACTCCAACTCTTTTTCTAGTTTTCATTAAAGATTCTCTCAATTAATTACTCACGAATCTACCCTTATGCTAATGATCCCACCCTTCATTACTCGTTGTAATGAAGGGTTAATTGACGCAAGAATGTTGGCCTTGGAGCAACTGACCTCTGACCTTTCTCGTATTTCAATCTAAGGCGGAGGAAAATAAGGTTGTTTATAATGTCTTAAAAATTAAGTTCCTCCATTTCTCTACTCGACACAACTTTTCACACAACTATGACATCTTCAAAAACACACAACTTAAACCTTCTTCTGTCCTTAATTTTCTCAGTGTTTCTTTTTTCGTGATCTTTCTTAGAAGGAACACATTACTTCTTTTTCAAAATAAGCTTCCAAGAGGTTTGGTGTTCTGAGTCGCCTTCGTAATATATATATATATATATATATATATATATATATATATATATATATATATATATATATATATATATATATATATATATATATATATATATATATATATATATATATATATATATATATATATATATATATATATATATATATATATATATATATATATATATATATTGCTTGCTCTTTATAGAGTGTTGTTCGCCCTTTTATGAAGTATGCGTCGCACAACTGGAATGGTCCATTCATACAGCTTTCCTCAAAAAGGTGGATCTAGGGATTTTCGTCTTAACGTTCTCACTAATTTTCTCTAATCTCTTTCTGCCAGTCGAAATGTTGTGTCATTCTCAATATACTTTCTTTATTACAACGGACACTGCCCTTCTGAACTCTCTCGTCGCACACCTCCTCCACTGAGAAGGGATTGAGCTACACGCTTTCTACGCCGTATCCACCTTAACAACAGACCTAACAGGTAAACTCAATTTTTCAAGTATTCAAATGGTAAATCTGGAACACACTCCATTATATAATTTCCCATATTCCTTTGACTTGCACTATGGACCTACCGGCTCCGGCCCCGGCCCCGGCCCTGATCATTTTACTGTCGGAGTTAAAAGTGCAAATTTTACTTATTAATTATGGTTTAAATCAAACAAAATATAAGAAAATTAAGATTTTTCTTCTTGTTTTTTCAATATTTTCTTTTTCTTTTCTGTTTCTTTTAAACCCCTCCAGTTGCTTAATTCTTTATAGAGGGTTATTCGTTCCTGCATTTCATTCACACAGCTCTCCTTGAAAAGGTGGAATGTTCAGATTTTCGTCTATCTCCCCATTTTGCTCTTACTAACCTTGTCGGTATCTTTTTCTGTTGGTAAATCAACCGCACGCTTTTTTACACAGTCTTATCCTT
This sequence comes from Armadillidium nasatum, assembly GCA_009176605.1. Classification (NCBI taxonomy): domain Eukaryota; kingdom Metazoa; phylum Arthropoda; class Malacostraca; order Isopoda; family Armadillidiidae; genus Armadillidium; species Armadillidium nasatum. The sequence goes on from SEYY01000364.1 coordinate 122,908, forward strand.
TTTCTTTCAATTCTCTGACACTAGACTTAATCTCTATGCTTAGTCTTACATGAACTCCGTTTGTAAAGTCTGAAATTCATTCATTTATCTATTTTCCAAACTTCCTTTAATTAACATAAGTAGTATTTAGCTACTTTTCAAAAAATCTGGCAACCTAACATACACACTTTCAAATGCAGTGTATAGGGGTATATTGGTCTTCAATTTGAACCCGTCCGGAAAATTTCTCACCTCTGGTGGTGATTGGTAGGCCTTTGACTTGAACCCACCAAATGATATATATATATATATATATATATATATATATATATATATATATATATATATATATATATATATATATATATATATATATATATATATATATATATATATATATATATATATATATATATATATATATATATATATATATATAAAATGATAAACCAATATGAAGTTTAATATAACCAGATAAATCCGAAAAATAAAATTATAACAATCAATAGTGTAATAAATGGAACTGACCCCAAAAAACGAAACTTCTTATGCAGCCCTGATACACACACACACACACATACACACACACACACACACACATAAACATACACATATACTGAGAAAAAAAAATAAACACTGGCTGATGCACGCAATTTTTCAATCATGTAACTAAAAAACAAAAATTGACAGGCATCGAAAATTCTACAACTATTATCACAAAATAATAATAATAATAATAATAATAATAATAATAATTATTTCTTGATAATTATTATAATAATAATATTAATAATGCTATTCCTATTAATTAATAATAATAATAATATTTCTAAATAATAATAACAATTACAATGATGATGATGATAATAATAATAATAATAATAATATAATAATAATAATAATAATAAATAATAATAATAATAATAATAATAATTCAAGTACAGTGGAACTCCAATATTCGTCATTAATCCGTTCCTGAGGGGATGACGAATATCGAAAAAGACGAATACCGAATAATTTTTTTCCCATAGGAATTAACTAAAAATGGATAATTCGTTCCCAGCCTCGAATTTTGCCTAATCTATTCTTTAACAAAAAAAAAAAAATTCAATCTAAATCGATCTCCGAAATCATTTCAAACACTGTACAATTTAACTACAGTACATATTAAACAGCGTACTGCCATAAATATACGTAATACGCACTGTGTAGGCCTATATAAACGCTAAACACAAATAAATTTTAAAAAGAAATTTACCTTTTGGATGAGAAAAACAATGATTGTTATTAAGAGTTTTTATTTTTAAGGTTATAGGCTTTCGTAGGTAGGACGAATATTGATTTTCGACGAATATCGGAAAAAAAATTACAGGGCGAATATCGGAAATAACGAATAATAATAATAATAATAATAATAATAATTCAAGTATTCTTTATTCAATTAATTACAAATTTAATTTTTCCTTAAAAAATAATAAGCAAAAAGATTTTTTTGAAGTGAAATGTGGTTCTGGTGTGAGGATTACGTCCGACGGGTATGAGCCCTTTTAATTTTATACTTAGAATTTTCGGGAATTTTTGAAATAATTTCTTTGATTTGAAAGTCTCAATAAATAAAGATATTTTTTTAAATTTACGGTTAAGGAATAACAAACAAATTAAATTAATTTTCTAAATATCATAAAATTTGGAACAAGGGAATCCAATGGTTATTATTCTACCATTTAATTTAATTAATCCATCAAAGAAATCTTCAACAGCTACGGTATTTGAAGTGGCTCCTGAGTCAACCAATAAACTACTTCGTGTTTCTCAATATCTTCAAATAAAAAAAAAAAAAAAAAAACTAATAATATTTGCCAGCCCTTTACCAAATGTAAACTTTTATCAAACCCAACATCTCTCAACCTCAATTGTTAACATTAAATAAAAAATAAAAAATGGGTGAGGGTTTTTAATATAAGGTAAGTAATTAAAAAAATTTTAATACAATAATTACAACTAATAATTAATAAGCGAAGAGAAAGGAAAAACGTGCCAAAAACAAGAAATTATAACAAGAACCAATTATTAAAGAATCTATTGAAGGAATTTGGAATTTTTCAGGAAAACGACCTTGAGAGAGAGAGAGGAAGATGAAAAAAAATATCAAATATTTTGAAAAATTTCGTTTAAAAAAGTAGTTTAAATATTATTATTATTATTATTATTATTAGTATTATTAATTAAAGGTTTCCATCTCACGGGCATTGCCCAATTAAAGGTGAGAAACTCTAGGAAACTTCTATCTAGGATCTGGAAGTCAGTCAGGTACTATGCCACAGCTTCACTACTATATTTTATTTACATCTCTGTAATAATAATAATAATAATAATAATAATAATAATAATAATAATAATAATAATAATAATAATAATAATAATAATAATAATAATAATAATAATAATAATAATAATAATAATAATAAACGTGCAAATAAAATAAGGCTTCTGTCTATTATGGTTTTCAAAATATTACTTCTGAAACTATTACTATATCTTGGTTTTCATAATACTCATAAGAGTATTGTTCCTATTATTACTAACAACAATATTAATAAACATTACTATTTCAATAAATACAATAAAAGAAAACAGTAAAAATTTATAATAAAAAAAAATAATATAATAATAATAATAATAATAATAATAATAATAATAATAATAATAATAATAATAATAATAATAATAATAATAATAATAATAATAATAATAATAATAATAATAATAATAATAATAATAATAATAATAATAATATTATTATTATTATTATTATTTATAAGCATAATTAATGAAGCAGTGAAAGAAATGGAGAAATAACCGAATTAAACGAAGAAAGAAAGGCCGGAATAGATTGGTATGTAAACATTTTCTTTGACATGAACACATTTACGCACACATGGTATACATGGAAGCCTAACGAAAAGCTTTATGTTACTGCACGTTCTTTTAAAGACAGAATGTTTTAAAATTTTCAGAAAACATTCATGAAAGTTCTATGGCCTTTGTTATATATATATATATATATATATATATATATATATATATATATATATATATATTATATATATATATATATATATATATATATATATATATATATATATATATATATATAATATACGAGTATATACTGTGTTTGTAAAAAAGACAATATGAAGAGAATGAGGAAAGTGAATCATCCAGAACTGTGGAATGTTGGAATGTGAATCAAAATCAGAATCAGAGTTTATGCAAAAGAAATTTGAAAATTGAACTGTATGATTGTCCTGCAGGGAAGTTATTTAATTAAATGGCAGACATTTGTCCTTATAATTCGACATTGGACTTTTTAACAAAACAAAAAAAAAACAAAAAAAAAAAAAAAGTTGGTTCAATTTGCGCTAAATATAACCTCTCTCATGTCTTGTTCAGTACCAGAAAAACTCCAGAACAATATGGCAACCTTCGACTCCTCTTTCATATATATATATGCCTACGAAATATGAAGAAACCTATTAAAAAAAATAAAAAATAATAAAAAAAATAAAACTTTTTACTCACTCAACAACTCGACTAATCAAATAAGAAATCCTTCCGATTTCGATCAGCTTCATATAAATAGGAATATTTAATAAGAAAAAGAAAAGTAATAAAGTTCATACTGTGTAAATTCAAAACAAATTCGGAATTTTAATTATTACAAATAGTAATAGGAGAACAGAAAGGAAAATCGTGCAAAAAAAAAAAATTCTTAAAAAAAAATTTCTGAGCAATGTTCTATGAATATTCAAGTGCGCAACCCTCATCACTTTTAAGAATTTAAAAAAAAAATAAAAAATAAAAAATTTGCAAACAAAGAAGGAACAGCGTATTAAAATTCTTAGTCATTAATAAACAAAATTATGTAGAAACTACATTATCTGGTATCTATATTCTTATATTAATATATTTAATATTTATTATTCTTATAAAGTAAACTCATAACTAATCCCATCACACACACACACACACACACACACACACACACACACACACACACACACACACACACACACACACACACACACACGCACACGCACACGCACACACATACACAAACAAACACAAATGATACACTAATTAATATAATGTAAGAAGGTTTAAAAGAAATAAATGTTAAGGATAATGATAATGATACGAGTATTTCTTGCGTAATATTACATTGTTCTTCACAAGGGCTTTAAGCAAATGGCTTATCACGTGACTAGGTTTGTCACGCCGCATTTGAGGCGTTGTTTTGACTCGACGACCACTCACGGACAGACGGACAGACAGACAGACAGAGAGAGACAGACAGACAGACAGAGGGGTAGCTCTCTTTGCATTTAAATTAGTCCCAGGCACAGGCTTAATTTTCGTCAAACACGAAAGAACGTGAAGCAACATTAATCAAATTAGGTCTTTCGAGACGTAGAAGGGTTAAGACTTAATAAAAAGCATTCTTTATAATAAGTAACAAGCAACAAAAGACCAAATTCAAAAGACTGAAACACCATTGCAGAAGTAGTACCAATAGGACTAGGTGACAGTAACAACGACGACAAATAATAATAATAATAAATAACAACAACAACAATAATAATAATAATAATAATAATAATAATAATAATAATAATAATAATAATAATAATTAGGAACCGACCGTACGGGGCCGGGGTCACCCAAATTTGGCCGGGCCGGGGCCCGGGGTTTATGGCCGGGGTTTCCTAAAATTTGTAAAGGGTCAAAAGCACTGAAATTTTCAGGTTAAGAAAATTAGATATAAGGTTTATTTAATTGTAAGGAAGGAGTAGAATAGCCAACATTCAAAATTAATGATTATATGCATTTTCTCTAAAAAAAAAATCAGAAAATAATATATATATATATATATATATATATATATATATATATATATATATATATATATATATATATATATATATATATATATAATATATATATATATATATATTTTATATAGTTAAAGTTTAAAAAAAGTACAAAAATTAAAAAAAAAATTATTCTAATTCATAATAGTGATTTAACACGTTTACCTAGGTAAGACCCAAAGGTAAAGTTTGAAAAAATGTAAGATATAAAATTATCAATTTAACCTGTATTTATACATATCATTGTTATTTTATTGCTATGTATCAAACTTGTATCATTTAGCTGCATTATTTAAAAATTATTATTTTGTTTATACTTTCAGTCAAAATGGCTAAAAGATCAGCTTTGGCAGTATGGGTGAATACTTTACAATGTTTCAGGATAGGCTCGAAATAGCTAAATGTAACATCTGCAGTCAGAAAATTAGAAGAGAACCTCCGGGTGCTACAAGTAAAAAAAATTTCAACCAAATCTTTTTGGAGTATCTAAAATCAAAACACAAAGATGAACATTCACTAGCAGAAAAGGAGCGGTCAAAAGAAACAGAAAAAGAAAAAATCTTAATTTTCTTATATTTTGTTTGAAATTTTTTTTATTATTTGACTGATTGAGCTGAAATTTTCAAAATATGTGATTTTTTTCACGAAGTTCTGAGTTGATTTCGAGCATTTTTTTTTGAGTCTATAACGGTTTGAAAGTTATTTGGACCCAAAGTTGAAAAAAATGAATAACTGGGTCAAACCACTGGTCCACATGAGCTGAAAATTTAACTGAATACCTTTGCCCCAATTTCTTGCATTGGTGGGAATAGATTTTTGATATCACGTCTAGAAAAAAGTTTTTTTTAAAATCGTACCTTCTGGAGGAAAAAAAAATTATTTAAAAAAAAAAACGCTACCTACTATTTTTTTTTTTTATTTGTGAATATTGTTTAGAAGAGGAACAGGGCAACAATTTTTATTTAGTGCATTTTTAAATGCCCTTTGTTTGAAGCGAGATATAGCCTCTCAAACTTTGGGAATTTTTGAAATTTGGCCAAAAATGGACCTTTTTGAAGGCTATATCTCAAAACCAACGAATCTCATCGAATAAAGTACATAGAGGAATTTGTAGCCCCCACCCCTCCTCTATACACACCAAAAATAGGAAATGTTATAGTTGTATTTTTTTAAAAAAGATTTTGTCTGAAAAAGTTGGATTTTTTTAGTTCAAAAAATTTTTTTTTCTATAGTTGGTCAGTTTTTGGCTTATAACATTTTTTCTATAACTCTGGGAACAAAAGTCTGTTAGAAGGCTTTTGTAGCCCATATAATTTTGAATAAATAGTCCAATTTTCAGCTCATTCTAAAAAGTGGTTTGGCACCGCCATTCTATTGAAAAAGGGTAAAATTTCAAAAAAAAAAAAAAAAAAAAAAATTTTTTAACCATAATAGACTCGGAAAAACGCTAGAAATGGACTTTTCTTACCGGTAAAAAATCTATATACACTGAAAGTTTCAGCAGAATCGGCTGAAAATTAAAAAAAAAATAATTTTTTTTTTTGTATAATTTGCCATTTTAACCCCGGCCGGCAACCCCGGTTTTCCCTGATTTTTAGCCGGGGCCGGGGCCGGGCCGGGGTCAGTAAAAATGGCCGGGGTTGGCCGGGGCCGGGGCCGGGGCCCGGTCGGTTCCTATAATATATATATATATATATAATATATCATATTATAAACTGAAACATAAGTTAAAATAATATAAATTTTCAAATAAAAATATTTCATAACTAAAAACCAGAATATTCCAAGTCAAATCAATACTGCAGAAGTTCATGAACATAAATATCATCTTTTATATCTATATATTTTATATTATATATATATATATATATATATATATATATATATATATATATATATATATATATATATATATATATATATATATATATATATATATATATATATATATATATATATATATATATATATATATATATATATATATATATATATATATAACATTTAAATATTTTATGAGTATCAAAACACGATGCAGGTATTGTGTTATAGAAATTAAAAATATTTTTACACATTATCATTATTAATTAATTAATTAATTAATTAATTAACGTTTATAAATAATTAATAAACTTTGTCCCACGTTAAATTAATTTCTTTCTTTAATTAAAAAAGTTTTGTTATAAACTTATCTTAAACCGTCTTTGGTTCTGTGACACAAAACAAAAAAATATTCTTTACTGAAGAAGGACGGTCACTCCCTCGTTACTTCCTTGGATGGAGTTTACAGCCTTAAAGAAGACGGATTCTGAGGACAATCACTATTTCTTTTCCACAAAACTATCTCACATTTTTACTTTTTCTTCTATCTCAATCATCACATATTTAATTCATTTATATATTATATATATATATATATATATATATATATATATATATATATATATATATATATATATATATATATATATATATATATATATATATATATATATATATATATATTATATATATATATAGTGATGGCATCCGCATCCGCAAAATTCAACATCCGCATCCGCATCCGCATTTCGTAAATTCAACATCCGCATCCGCACTTTTTTTCGGAAATTCAACATCCGCATCCGCATCCGCATCCGCACTTCTCCAAAATTCGACATCCGCATCCGCAAATGAGAAAATATGACATCCGATCCATCACTAATATATATATATATATATATATATATATATATATATATATATATATATATATATATATATATATATATATATATATATATATATATATATATATATATATATATATTATATATATATATATATATATATGCGAATTGTAGATCAAGAGTGAGGGTGAAGAGAGAACTATCGGATTGGTTTAGCATAGGAGTGGGATTGAGACAGGGGTTTGTAATATCTCCATGTTATTTAATCTATTGATGAATGGTTTACTTAGAAAAATGGAGAGAGAAGGGAAGAGTATTACGTTGAGAAATATGGAGGGTGAATGTGAAGTGAATGTTTTACTTTTTGCAGATGATGCGGCATGTGTTGGTGGCAGAATCTGGAGAAAAGATGAGAATACTTGTGAGAGAGTTTGAAGGGAAATGTGCAAACACGAGATTGAAATTCAATCCAGCGAAGAATAAAGTTATGAGGATTGGAGGTGGGGATGAGGAAATGTGGAGGGAGGAATTGGTTTGTAGAAGTGTGAGAATGGAAACTTGAGGAGGTGAATGAATTCAAATATCTAGTAATGTTGGGTGGAAGGTAAGGGTGGGACGGAAAAAAGGAATAAAGAACAGAGTGGTAGAAGGAATGAAAGTATTTGGGGGCCTAAGAAAAGTATGGAAGAAAGGAAAAATTTCGAAAGAAATAAAGATAAGAATGTTTGAATGTATGTGTTCACCTTCTGTATTGTATGTGTGTGAAACATAGACGATAAGTGCTCGGTCGAGAAAAAGTTTCAATGTCTTTGAGATGAAAGATTTGAGAGCGATATATAAATTGAGAAGGATTGATAGGATTAGAAATGAAAGAATAAGGGAGATGTGTAAATGGAAGAAGGGTGTAATTGATATAGAGAGGAGGAGGATGTGCTAAAATGGTTTGGACATATGTGAAGAATGAAAGAGAACAGAATGGTTGGCAAGGTACGTAGATCCGATGTAGATAGGGGAAGGGTAGGGGAGGGGAAGGCCGAAAGTGGAGATGGATGGATGGAGTGAGAGTGATTTTGATGGAAGGAATTTGAGTTTAGACGAGGGTAGAAGATTTGTGGAGACAGAGATGGAGGGAGGTGGTGAAAGCGTTGAAAGGTAAGAATAGTTATGTTTGTAAGGGAATTGTGGCGGGCACCACCTCACGAAAGTGGGAAAGGTGATAGTGAAATATATATATATATATATATATATATATATATATATATATATATATATATATATATATATATATATATATATATATATATATATATATATATATATATATATATATATATATATATATATATATATATATATATATATATATCCGCATCCGCATCCGCATCCTCATCAAAATTAACATCCGCATCCGCATCCGCATCCTCATCAAAATTCAAAATCCGCATCCGCATCCGCATCCGCATCCGCACTTTCGAAAATTCAACATCCGCATCCGCACTTTCGAAAATTCAACATCCGCATCCGCACTTTCGAAAATTCAACATCCGCATCCGCATCCGCACTTCTCCAAAATTCAACATCCGCATCCGCATCCGCATCCGCAAATTGGAAAATATGACATCCGATCCATCACTATATATATATATATATATATATATATATATATATATATATATATATATATATATATATATATATATATATATATATATATATATATATATATATATATATATATATATATATATTATATAAGGGGATTCATATTTATTGGAATCGATAAGTATCGGTTATTTTAGGTATCGGTATATAACGATTTCGCAAGGATTCCCAATGTTTTTTAACTGTAAGAACAAAAATTATATATATATATATATATATATATATATATATATATATATATATATATATATATATATATATATATATATATATATATATATATATATATATATATATATATATATATATATATATATATATATATTCACTGGAAGGGTTTTCACCCTTTCAGTAAGGCCAGCATATTCGCCATCTACTCTTAAAACTCTCTCTCCTAGAGTGCTCTAAAAGATCATGTTTTTGTCTCGTTGGTTTCAGAGCCATAATCCTTGAGTTTTATTTATACTCCCAGAGAGGGTTTTCACTCTTTCAGTGGGACTAAGCACCTTCTTTCTCCATCTAACTTCTAAATACTTTCTCAAAGAGCTCCCCAGAGGATCATGCTTCTCGAAGCTGTGGTTTCCCTTACTGGTCTTGGAGCTGTTACAAGCATTAAGCTATAATTATAGGGTCAGGTTGCTAGTCCTGTTGCCCATATATATATATATATATATATATATATATATATATATATATATATATATATATATATATATATATATATATATATATATATATATATATATATATATATATATATATATATATATATATATAGGGGTGGAGCGATCCCAAGATTTTAACCGATACCAATAGTTTTAAACCAGCCGATACCAATACCTCTTACATTTACCGATACCAATTTTTTTTTATTAAACTCATGACGGTTGAAACAAGATTGAAAATATTCAATGATAATAAAATTTACGTTTTCTACTATCTGCAATACCTAGTTATTTTGTAGTAACATTGCTAAACAAAACTACTGATAGGTGATATAGGGTTGGTCTCACCAAGACTTTGCATCCGACATGCTCTAGTGCATGCTTCATTGATTTAAGCAACATTCGCGGTGTTCAATACAATTTCCAATGTGCTGAGCACCACCTCTCTTCTTTTAAACCTAACCTCTTATCTTATTCTTGACAGAAACTCAGGTGTTTGAGCGTTTTGATAGCAAACCATTTTCTGTTTTCTCATACTCTCTCTATCTTCAATTTTCAGCCAAAGGAGGTTGTCTCTAATCTGTAGTCTTCTGAATTTTCCACCTTATGGCTAAAGCTTTCTTGCCATTATCTAAGTTCATTTATGTTTATTTATTTCCTAATTACTGACTATTCTAAATTCTTTGACAATTTAAACTCCAAAACAGAGAACATTCTCTCTTCTTCTCTTATCTCAGAAATTATCATATTAGATGATTTCAATGTTCACCGCCGCCAATATGTCTGTACAGGACTCGACAAAAAGATTTGAGTCAGTACTTTAGATAGGAAAATACTCTTGTTGCTGCCTTAATGTGACTGGTTTGATGACAACTTTATATTTGGAGTACAACTCATAAAACTGGAGACTATTCATAGACTCGTCAAAGCTACATTTAAAAGCTGTACTGTTATAAAATGATAATTCTCTCCTTTCAATTCCTAGGTCATGCTGTCCACATGAAAGAAACGTATGAAAATATGAAATCACTTTTGAAAGCAATTAAGTACACCGACCATCAGTGGAAGATCTGCGGAGACTTGAAGATCATCGTAATACTGCTAGGCCTGCAGCTGGGATGCACCAAGTACTGCTGTTTCCTGTATCAGTGGGAAAGTCGGGCTAGGTCTTCTCACTACAATATAAAGGTCTGGCATCCAAGGGAAATTCTCTTCCCCGGAGAGAAAAGTGTCCAGCATCATCCACTGGTAAAAAGAAGCAAAATTATTTTGCCCTCTCTACACATAAAACTTTGACTCAAAAAGAACTTTGTAAAGGGAATAAACCAAGAGGGAGAAGCTTTTCAGTACTTCAGGTGACTATATCTACAGCTCAGTGATGATAAAGTTAAAGAAGGCATCTTCATTGACCCACAGATTCGTCATCTTCTTAACGATAAAAACTTCGAGCAAGTTCTCCAGGATCATGAGAAAGCAGCATGGGAGTTATTTAAAGATGTTGTTGTATGGCTTCCTGGGAAATCGAAGATTTAACAACTACGTGAAGATTGTGAATAATCTTATAGAAAAGTACCATCGATTAGGCTACAACATGTCACTGAAATTACATTTACTACATTCTCACTTTGACTTTTTCCCTGACAACTGCGATGCAGTAAGTGACGAACATGGAGAGTAATTCCACCAGGACATTTTGAAAATGGAACGAAGGTATCAGGGAAAATGAAACACTTCTATGATTGCTGACTACTGTTGAGCAATGGCAATAGACGCCCCAGAAAAGAAGTATAAGCGACTAGCAAGAGAAGACGTTCACGTAATTAAGCCCTTTCATTGGAGGTTTTATGTATCCATAAAACCAGAGTAAGGCCTGTTAAACAAAATCAAAAATGACATTCATATTTCTCGACAGAAAATTAGGGTAGTTTAGCTATTTTGAGAAAGGAAAGAATTTCAAAGTGCATTTTTAATATTTCTTTTTGAGATTAGTATATATAAAAAAAAAAAACTAGAGCTAATAAACAAAATCTAATGTCATATTCGTATTTCTTCACCCAAAATTATGGTAGTTCACCTATTTTGAGAAAGGAAAAAATTTTAACAATTTTAAGTACATTTTTGTTGACCATTGTTATTTAGCCGGAGCCGGGGTCGGTGCTGATGTCGGTTGGGGCCGGGGCCTAGGTCGGTCCATAATTACGGATAGCAGAAAACCTAAATCTTGTTTCAACCTTCATGAGTTCAGTAAAAAAAAATTGGTATCGGTACTCGGTATCAGTAAATTTAGATGTATTAGTGTAGGTATCGGGTTGTATAAAATTATTGGTATCGGTAAGGGTTAAAATTTTGGTATAGCTTTATCCCTAATATATATATATATATATATATATATATATATATATATATATATATATATATATATATATATATATATATATATATATATATATATATATATATATCCTCTGGTGGGTAAAGACCAGTGGCCTAACAATTTCCACCAGAGTTTGGGAAATATCGTAATAATCGTTGTTAAAGGTTGACATGTCCCCCGATACACGGGTTTGAAGGTGTGTAAGTCAAGGGAAGTGGGAAAATAGATGAAGGGAGTGTGTTCCACACTTTACCAGTTGGGTACACTTAAGATTGAGCATAGCGGTTAAGTTCGGGGTCACAAAGTTGGATAGAGAAAGGATGAGACTGTGCAGAAAGGCGTGTCGCAGGAGTTCTTCTCAAATCATATATATATATATATATATATATATATATATATATATATATATATATATATATATATATATATATATATATATATATATATATATATATATATATATATATATATATATATATATTATATATATTATATATATATATATATATATATATATATTATGTGATGCACTGAGTCCAGATTTTTGTTCTAGTCCAAATTCAAATCAAAATACCAATTCTTGCGAAATACAGTAAATGGTGCCAAATATTTTTTAAGAATAATAATAATAATATTAATAATATTAATAATATTAATAATAATAATAATATATAATAATAATAATAATAATAATAATAATAATAATAATAATAATAATAATAATAATAATAATAATAATAATAATCTTTATATGAATTCCTGAAAGGAAACGTTAGTTACTACTTCCTATGTGTAGTAGACAATATAAAATCATGTGACTGACAAAAATTTTATTTTTAAATGATAGCCACCAAGTTTACGTTAAAAATTAAAAACTTTTATCTTATGTAAGCTGATACCAAAATTCCCGGGTAAATCCCTATTCATGCTGTGAACTTAATAAAATATATGCCCAAGCTCATTCCTAACGCCAATCTCGGAGGTGACATAAAACACAAGCTTAAAGTGAAAGAGATTACATTAAATTGGGAATATCACAAGGTGGATAAGAATTTCTGAGGAGGAGAGCGTATTGAAAAGGATCTACAACAAACGTGACAGAAGTTCAAAATCTCTTCCCAAAACAAAACTAATACGAAAGTGCTGCACCAATTGTGCAGTACAGGAGGTCATATGGGAGTGGTATTACCTAAAATAAAAAGTCAAGATAACCTAAGATAACCTAACCTAACCTAACCTAGCCTAACCTAATCCAGCCTCCCTTTACTCTAATTTTAGGTAGTACCAAATAATGATCAGATAATCTCTCTACCAGTTCCTCTAAATACATTCACATCTAGTAATCTATCTTTTATTCTTTTCTTAACAAACATGAAATCTATTAAACCACCTTTAACATTCACTTGACTAACCCAAGTAAACTTGTGTTCCAACTTTTCATTAAACCAAGTATTCCTTATTATTAATCTATTCGCCACGCGTATTTCCCCACTAGACTCTCATTTATATTTCTGTCCCCGACTCCAAACAGTCCCACCACCCATCCACACCAACCCTCTCCGTTAAAATCTCCTAACAGACACACATTTGCACCCGTATATATATATATATATATATATATATATATATATATATATATATATATATATATATATATATATATATATATATATATATATATATATATATATATATATATATATATATATATATAGTACGAGATCGAAAATTTTTCGGGATCGGGATTGGGAAAGGGATTACGATATTTTTGGGATTAGGAATTTTATTTTATTATTTATTTAATGAAAATAAAACATGTGACATTACTGCATTATAATTACTAACCCCGCAAGCGTAATTTGTGCTGTGCAATTTGGGATACAAAAGCGGATTTACTTAAATTTTAAAGTACTTATATCGTTAACGTAATAATATTCTTTTTAATAAATATAACATTCCTTTTAGTTAGTTTCCTTCATTGCTCAGTCGCTGCCTTCGCTGCCGCTTGACTGTGGTAATATGTCGAGCTCAGCAGCCAATTGATATTCATGTCCTGTGTCTTCGTGTTTGTTTTTGAACTCTCTGTGCTCCTTGAGGACTGAGAAAGTGCTATTGCCTCCTGCGCGAACATTGTAATTTAACCAGATGAGGGTCTTTGCATTTTGAGAGCGTGTGTTAGTAATCATGCGTTTACCAACTTTGAATCGTCATTCAGATGAAACGCTACTCAATGGAGCCGCGAGGAAACGTTGAGCAATGCCAACATGATTCGAGGAAATCTTCTTTTTCCATCTTCCAATAAATGATAATGTTCTTTTTTCGCCGATTCTAAAACTTTTTACATTTTTACGTTTACATTTTTACGTTTCTTGAGATCACGATCTTTCGTCATTAAAATTTTCACATCGAGATCAGGAACAGGAGTTGGATTTACATATCGGGATCCGGAATTCCGTACGATCACTGATATATATATATATATATTATATATATATATATATATATATATATATATATATATATATATATATATATATATATATATATATATATATATATATATATATATATGAACCGACCGGGGCCCCGGCCCCGGCCAAAAATCAGGGAAAACCGGGGTTGCCGGCCGGGGTTAAAATGGCAAATTATACTTAAAATTTTTTTTTTTTTTAATTTTCAGCCGATTCTGCTGAAACTTTCAGTTATATAGATTTTTTACCGGTAAGAAAAGTCCATTTCTAGCGTTTTTCCGAGTCTATTACGGTTAAAAGTTTTTTTATTTTTTTTTGTTGTTGAAATTTTACCCTTTTTTAATTGAATGGCGGTGCCAAACCACTTTTTAGAATGAGCTGAAAATTGGACTATTTATTTAAAATTAAATGGGCTACAAAAGCTCTAATATTTTTTTTCCAGAGTTATAGGAAAAATGTTATAAGCCAAAAACTGACCAACTATAGGAAAAAAAATTTTTTTGAACTAAAAAAATCCACCTTTTCAGACAAAATTTTTTTAAAAAAAATACAACTATGACATTTCCTATTTTTGGTGTGTATAGAGGAGGGGTGGGGCTACAAATTCCTCTATGTACTTTATTCGATGACATTCGTTGGTTTTGAGATATAGCCTTCAAAAAGGTCCATTTTTGGCCAAATTTCAAAAATTCCCAAAGTTTGAGAGGCTATATCTCGCTTCAAACAAAGAGCATTTAAATATGCACTAAATAAATATTGTTGCCCTGCCCTCTTCTAAACAATATTCACAAATAAAAAAAAAATAGTAGGAAGCGTTTTTTATAAATAATTTTTTCCTCCAGAAGGGTACGAT
>SEYY01000364.1:143511-166011 GCA_009176605.1 Armadillidium nasatum
ATATATATATATATATATATATATATATATATATATATATATATATATATATATATATATATATATATATATATATATATATATATATATATATATATATATATATATATATCCATAAATTTTATTTTTGGAAAATCGGATTTTTATAATGAAAAGCAACACAAAAGCTCTAAGCATTTTGGTGATAAATAAAATTCTTAAATAAAAATAGTTATTTTATTGAGTTCCAAACACTTATAATAAACGACGTTTCGGGAATTTTCTCTTTTCCATCATCAGGATCTTAAAATTATTTATAATTATATAAATCTTCGATGGTAAATTATTTTGCAAATATAAATAATAAATTAATAACAGAGGAGCACTTTTTTATTAACCAAAACAGGATCAACACATATCTAAAATAAGAGTAACTGGAAAGGACCGCTGTCATTGTTAAGTGACGGCTTGAGACTGAAAATATGAATGGATTCTAGTATTTTTAAGTCAAGTAGTTGGTTGGTTTGTGTGATGATGGAGAAATGATTAGGCTCTATAGGGTGGTCTTTACTATGGCTATGATTTCTAATGTTGGAGGGGTTATCACACAAACCAACCAACTACTTGACTTAAAAATACTAGAATCCATTCATATTTTCAGTCTCAAGTTCTCAACCCACACGTCTCCCAACGACTGAGTCGCTTTTTTTTTAAGCTATATTCTTTCTTCCTCAAGAGTTTCTGAAAATTTGGAACAGATCGGTCAAATGGCATAAAGTTATATTTAAAAAGTGAAGGTATATGTAACTCGGAAACAATTACAGATATAGAAATTGGACAAGAATGTCAAATTGCGTATCTCGCCCAATTATGACGACACACCAAATTTCATTTTTTGCATCTTCTGTAGAATGAAAATCGACCAAAAAAAAACATTCGTAAACCTTTTTAAGGATACACGAAGAAAACAAGGGGGGGGGGGTTTGCAAAGCAGGGCTTGTTGTCACGAAGGAAGCAAAAGGTAGTGTTCAGTAAAGAAGAATTAAAGTAAAATCCACGAACGATGCAAAAATTAAAGAAATCATGCAATAGGAAACCGGCATTTTCTTAGCAGCAATAAATCCTATCACTAGAGGTTACCAGTTCAAAAGCGATGATTGGAGAAAAGTAGATGAGGGACAACTTTTGGGTGCTCCCCAACTTAGCAATATGATTTATCGATAATTTTGAAAAATTGATAAAGGAAGGTGTGTTCATGAGTGCAAAAAATAGAAATAAGAATAGGTAGGTGAACGACCGATAGTATATATATCAGGGTTGGAAGATATGAGCCCAACCCGTAAAAAATTAACCAAATCATTTTCAAAAGAACCTACTTCAAAAAAAGAAATCGCTATTTTACCCACATCGGTATTTTCACGAATAATTGAAAATGAACTAAATGAAATATTTTTAAATAAAACAATAATAGGATTTTAACTGTATATAGATGAATATTTAAAGTTCATTTGCTTAATATATATATATATATATATATATATATATATATATATATATATATATATATATATATATATATATATATATATATATATATATATATATATATATATATATATATATATATATATATATATATATATATATATACTGGTTCTTTTCCTAACCTCTTATACTTCTTATACTGTTAAACTCTTTTCTCCTCTGGGTTCATACGATCACCTTCTTATCTCAGATTCTTGCTCTGTCTCTTTAAGTTTTCCGCAAGAACGGCCCCCCCCCCCCCGCCTTCGGCGAGGAGATATTTGCGACATTTCTGAAATGCGGTTGTACTTTTCTGATTTTCCAACGAATGATTGCTGTTTCCAAGGGAGGAGTCCCTCGGAGTGTGCAGAGTGCATACCCGAGATGATTCTCTCTGGCATGGAGGCCTATATTCCATAATCCTTCCCTTCTACTAACCCTAGTAAATCTCGATTTAACTCTGCTTTGTTCTCGTGCTATCCTCCGCAGAGATGATGCCTTAAGGGACTACCGTCGTCTTCAAACTTCAGAAACCCATTCGAATTATATTTCATCCAGGAATCGTGACACCAAAAACTCTATTTCTCAGTCGTAAATGTAATAATCTTTCTGGTTCCTCTTCCTCTAGCCCTTTCTAATATTTTGCAAAAAATGTCAACTATAACTTTGCTTCTTCCTCTTTTCTTCCTCCAGTTTCTTCTGACGGCACAACTACCGTTTTACTTTCGGCTAAAGCTAAACTTTTCACTCAAACTTTTGCCTCTAACTCTACCTTAGACGATTCCAGAGCAATTTCCCCCTCCTTCAATCCCTTCCAACTCATTTATGCCGAATATAGTTATTTCTTTAAAAGATGTCATTTCTGCTCTCTCTGAGCTTAACCCTAAGAAGGTGAATGGTTCTGATGGTATTCCTCCTGCGGTTCCCAAAACTTATACTTCTGAGCTTGCGCCCTGCATTGGTAAACAATTTCGTCTCTGTATAAACAGATTTAAAATATATTTTAAAATAAGCCAATAGTAAAATAAAACTACCCTTAGAGCTGGTTTTCGTTTTAAGCTTATAACATGGTCTTTGGCTTGATAAGGAGGGGCTTTGCCCGAAAACGTTTGTCAGTATTTTCATTATACTATTGGGTTTTAATATATATATATATATATATATATATATATATATATATATATATATATATATATATATATATATATATATATATATATATATATATATATATATATATATATATATATATATATCATGGAGCGACCTCTTCCTCCTTTTCTGTCAACTGTGGTGTTCCTCAGGGCTCTGTTTTATCTCCAACTTTATTCTTACTTTTCATTAACGATCTTCTCAACTGCACTTCTAACTCTGTTCACTCTTATGCTGATGACTCAACTCTACATTCTTCTACTCATTTCAAATCTGCTTCCTCTTTTGCTTTTAGAGTTGCTTCTCGACTTCAACTTTCCGATTCTATTCTTGCCGATCTGGATGGGATTTCCCGGTGGGGTCAAAGCAACCTTGTGAAATTCAACTCTTTAAAAACTCAACTTCTTCACATCTCCCTCTCAAAAACACCTCCTAACTTTCCTATCCTCTTCGATGGCTCTCCCGTCTCACCTGTAAATAACATTAACATTCTTGGTCTAAACATAAACAACAAACTGTCTTGGAAACCACATATCACATATCAAAGAAGCTGGGAGTTCTGTTCAGATTGCGAGAATTTTTTTCTTCTGAGCAGTTACTCCAAATATATAAAGAGTCTTATTCGTCCTTGTATGGAGTACTGTTCTCACATTTGGGGGGGCTCCGGCTCCTCCTCTCTTCTTGATAGAGTTGAGTCAAAAGCAAAAAGATTAATAAACTGTCCCCTACTTTCAAACTCTCTTGACCCCCTATCTCTGCGACGTGACGTTGGCGCGCTATCTCTTTTCTACAGGTACTATAATGGCAGGTGCTCGAGGGAATTGGCCTCTCGCATTCCTCCACCGTTGCGTCGTCTTCGTTGCACAAGGGGTGCCCTGCTTTCGCACCAATTTTGTGTGGACGTAGGAAATCCCAGGCTAGCCCGTTGTGGTACCTCCTTCTTTCCAGCCACCTCTATTCTGTGGAATTCTCTAACATCTTCTATTTTTCCTCCTGTATTTAATCTTCCACTCTTCAAGGCTTCCGTCTGCGCCCACCTGAGGGCTGTGCGTTAGGTGTGTGCGTTTGCATGTGTTTTGTCCCTATGTGTGTGCCCCCTAATAGAAAAGGGCTCTGCCCGTGAGTGGTGGCGTCCTGTAACAAAAAAAAACAAATATATATATATATATATATATATATATATATATATATATATATATATATATATATATATATATATATATATATATATATATATATATATATATATATATATATATATAATTTAGGCTAATGACTTTTTTATAATGTCAATTCCTGTACTAGAAACGGATGAAATTTTTGCTAAAAAAAATTATGAAAAAGGTTTAATGACGCTAAATTTACAAAAAGAAATATGGACCCCAATACGAAACTCATATTATGTATCTTAACATTTAGAAATATACAATTAAATACTCCAAAAGATAATATGAACTTTCTGAAAATAATCATTCGAGTTTGAAAATGACGCTTCTGAAATATTTCGATTTGTAAACCCTGTACGAGTAGGCCTATAGAATGAAATAAGATATTTCGGTTCGGGGCTGACCTTTTTCAAATACTAAATCAAATTAATACCTTTTTCATTACTTTTTAACCAAAGTTTATCGATTAATATCACAGGAACACGATTTATATATATATATATATATATATATATATATATATATATATATATATATATATATATATATATATATATATATATATATATATATATATATATATATATATATATATATATATAATATATATATATATATATATATATATATATATATATATATAGATAATACTCAAGTCTTGAAAAAAAAAATTTAAAATACCCATTAAACATAAGTAACCTAAATAAAAATTGAACAAGACTTATAAACAAGGATGAAAAATAAAAACTAATCGAAAGCACCATAAATGTCAAGGATTTGGTCAGTTCTCTAAAAAAAAAAAAAATAAATGAATAAATAAAAAAATAAATAAAAAAAAACAAAAATAATAAATTAAAAATACTAATTCGATATTTTAATGTGAATTTTTTTACAATATAATTTTTCAAATTCATTTTAGGGTAAATCAATTATTATTATTATTATTATTTTTATTATTATTATTATTATTATTATTATTATTATTATTATTTAGGGTTAGGATTAGCGTATATCGTAATAATCAGTTTATTTATCATATCTAACAAGAGATATGTTTCAATTGAGAAACTTTTCACATATCAGGCTTGTATTTAACATTTACAGTTTAAAAAGCCGCACAGTACGTGATCGACATCCCAGGAACCCATTTCGACCTACTTATTATTATTATTATTATTATTATTATTATTATTATTATTATTATTATTATTATTATTATTATTATTATTATTATGGCATAAGTAGTAGCAGGGCCATTTCGTCGATCATGCAAGTTGCATTGCAGTGTTGCAAAAAAAAATATTTTTTTTTTTAAATTTTTTTTTTTTTTTTTTTTTTTTTTTTTTTTTTTTTTTTTTTTTTATTATATATATATATATATATATATATATATATATATATATATATATATATATATATATATATATATATATATATATATATATATAATATATATATATATATATATACGATTGTGTGCGTGAAAAACGCATTATATTTTCAAAAGTATATTCTACAGTTAGGGTCTTAGCCCTATTCTTGTTAAGATGCGTTTATAGTCACAGCTTTCCCACCCGCTCGCCCGTCAAAGCCGGAACGCATCATTTTCCAAATGAAAAATACCACTGTATGATTATAATTTTTTATTTTTATTAATTTTCTTCTATCTTATGCTTCTTTTTTTCTTTTTACTATTTATTTGTCGGCATCTTCTTCCTTTTCTTCATATTATTATTATTACTATTATTATTACTATTTTATTAATTTTCTTCTCTTATGCATTTTTCCTTTTTGCTATTTATTTGTCGGCATCTTCTTCCTTTTCTTCATATTATTATTATTTTCAGACGATCTCCAAAGGACAATCGAAGCCAAAATTTTAATTCTCTATACGTAACCTATCCGTCACGAATAATATTTTTCTTAATAATGAGGTGAACATCCAACTAAACAACTCAAATCCCTTTTTAAATGTGAAATAACAACGCAAGAAGAGATTAATAAAGGCAAACATAAAGAAACGAGAAATGAATAACAATACCACTCATTTCATAGATAAAAGGTCAAAAGCCAGTAATTAATCATTAAAATATATACTCTCCTCCTGTATTTAATATATATATATATATATATATATATATATATATATATATATATATATATATATATATATATATATATATATATATATATATATATATCAGGCCAGAACGAAACTAATACTTTTGTCGAATTTATAAATTTCACACTATGTGGACTTCAGCAACGATGAATTAACACTATCTGTGAAATATTTCAGTTGTGCGACCCCCACCTCCCACCCCTTGCGAACGATCCACCCAGTTTGATGGAAATAGATATTTTAAAATTTTAGTCTTAAAATTCGACTCGGGAAAAATCTACTAACTAATTAATGGATTCAATACTGTATGTAATCTTATAAACACAGATACCCGAAGTCGCACAGTTTCGCACATAAACACACACATATATTTTGAGTACAAACCCAAACTACAACTTAAAGAAATTTTATTTGTTTCAATTTTGTTGGGTTGTAATATTTCTATTTCGAAGTTTGGTTTTGAGTAAGCATTATTTTTTCCTATCAATGTTTTAAACTGATATATAAAACCGACAATACTAACAAGTACATCGCTGTGTATGTGTTGCTTAGGGATAATTTAATAACTGAAACAGTAACATGTGTTTGTGGTATTTTGTGATACACGTGAAACTCAAATGTCTTGTGTACAATATATTTATTTATTATATATTTATATATTATTTAGTATTATGTATCATTGAATAGAATTTTATATATTATATAATTATATAATATATATTATTATTTTATATAATATATAAAAAATTATATATACTCATTCATTATTTTAAGATTCTGCATTAAAAATTACCGAATATATATTTCTATATAATAGCTACAAGAAATAAGACTTTTAATTCTTTGTTTGGTCAGCCATGTGAATTTCCACCAGCGATGACTCCATCGAAAACTGACATTTACAGGCACTATCTATTTTATTACTAAGAGAGAACAGATCGCCACGAAAGGATCAGTAACCGCTAAAGATTGTCTTAAAATCGTTGCAAGTGATGTGATAAGCATTTTGGATAACATCTACTTCCCACACATAGGATTTAATGCTGTATATTCTAAAGGCTGAATGGCCTAGTTTAATCAGCTTTAAATATAAATAAAACCCCAAGTACCAGACGGAATGATGAGTTCGAGAAAGTGAAGACATTCGATATAATGTTTGACATTTGTACTTGTAATTGCTATGAAAAGAAAATATCATGAAAAGACTGTAGGTGTAAAGATAAAATCCCAATGATTGAATAGGAATCTTTTGTGGGACAGAAAGAACGACGAAATCAACTTGGACCAATTGATAGGGCAAAGACTAGTGCCAGGACAAGAACTCAAGTTAGGATGGAGAGGTTAGCAAGTCACAATAGTAGAAGCGTTGATATGGCCAGGGGAAGGGTCATTAAAATAGATAGTAGTGTTCCTTCAACTACCACAAAACTCGTGGAAGTTACTGAAGAGGAGAGAATGGAAATGGAAGATAGTAATACTGATGATGATTATCTTCGAAACATTGATGGTAGAAAATACAATATAAAAACTAAAAAAGGAATGGAATACGAAAGTGTCACTGTCATTGTGAAATGGGGTGGGTCGTTCTAATAGGGCTCAAAAGTTGCGTATTTGCATGCCAATCAATGAAAACAATGAAAAACATCATTATGTTGGATCTTCATTCCTCGCAAAGGTCCTAAAGTTTGGAAATAATGACAAAAAAACATCAAAATTTAACTTCACCCTCAAATTATATAGGTAACGTTTTTCGTCATTTAATTAATAGCGTCTAAGTACTTCATTTTAGTTAACTGATGACTGAAAAATTATATTTAAAAATCATGCGCTACATTTTGAGTTCGCCCCAAATGCCTTTAATTTTTGAATGTTGTTGAAAAACAAATTTTTTTTTTTTTTTAACCAGTTTACAAATAGAACCATTGTGGTATTTTAAATTATAAAAGGTCATCTTTCTTAAGGATTCTTTAATGTGAGTGATTTCTTACATTTTAGTTTGATAATAGTACATCATTTTTCAGCTCTTCACCTATTTCACAATTTTTTATGAAATGAACCAGAACTCACCACGAGGAGATGGCTGCGGTTCGAGTTCCACCCATAATTTACCCAACTATCCAACCAATTAGGGTGTGTTAAAATATGTGGATTTAGTCAAAGACGTTGTCTTAAATTCAGATATTTGACCAAATTTTGGCATTGTGGATCTTGAAAGCAAAATTGCTCTTAAGTAGTCATCTCTGTTTTCTTATCCGAACACTTTTTATACAGACTCTATGACAACTTTGACGCATCTTTCAACAGCTTTTATATGGCATTGAAAATTTAAAAAATCAAGCTCAGGCAGAGTTTAATCTTGCAGAACTTAGGAAATAGTCACTGATATTAAGCTTTCAAATAAGCTTCCAGTTTACACAAAATTTGAGGAAAGCATAAAACTGGCTTTTCTAAACTAATTTTGGGGTGCTAATTTCAGAAATAAAATCAGTTTTCACTAATCACCTCTAGTTTTTGAGATATACACATATACATTTTCGAAAATGTGTATATATACACAGTCATGGATTTGATTACCGATCACTGGAAGACGATCCTTTCGTCAGATGCATCGACCTTCACACTGTTCCCAACCTTCGGCCGATTTTAAATGTGGAGAATACCATAACAGGAGTATGTTTCGGACTATCTTATGAAACAAGGCATGGAGGAGGTTCCATCGTGATTTGGGCAGCCAAATCACGATATTCTGCAGATCCAATTATCACCATGTACAGTAATGTAATTGCCAGTTATTATGCAGAATAACACCACAATCACCAGACCTTAAAATCAAAAAATCAGTGTGGTCAATATTGGAGAAAAGGGTTCGGGATCGCTATCCAGTACCAACATCCATATTGGAAATTCGTCCTATTGTTGAATATGAGGAATGTTATAATATCCCATTATGCACCCTGCAGGATTTATATCTGTTTATTTCTAGAATTCAGTTATGAATGCGAAGGGTAGTTTACACACCATATTAAAGAAATAAATTCATTCATTTACAAGGTGGTTACATATATTCTTTTAAAATATATATATATATATATATATATATATATATATATATATATATATATATATATATATATATATATATATATATCATCAAAACTTTCCACTCCTATGCTGATGACTCCACCCTTCATTACTCCTTCAAGTTTGAAAGAACGTCCCTCCCAATAGCAGTTGATAAACTCGAGAAGTGTAGCCTTGGAGCAACTAATCTATGATCTTTCACGGATTTCAAATTGGGACAGAAAACATGGTTGTTTTCAATGCCTCAAAAACTCATCTCCACCATCTCTCCACTCGACACAATATTCCACACAACTATGATGTCTTCTTCAAAAACACAACTCAAACCTTCCTCTTTTCTTAATATCCTCGGCATATCCTTTTCTCGTGCTTTTTCTTGGAAAGATCACATTACTTCTCTTTCTAAACAAGCTTCAAAGAGGTTGGGTGTTCTGAGGCGACTTCCTTGTTGCTGTTGTTGTTTTTTTTTTTTTTTGTTTTTTTTTTTACGACTCCCCAGTTTCTTGCTCTCTATGGGAGTGTTGTATGCCCCTGTATGGAATATGATTCACACATCTGGGGTGGTTACATACATACAGCTCTCCTTGAGAAGGTGGAGTCTAGAGCTTTTCGTCTTATCAACTCTCTTGCTCTTACTAACTTTCCGATCCCTTTCTTCCCATCGAAGTGTTGCGTCACTCTCTCTTTACTATCGCTATTACAATTTACACTGCTCTTTTGAACTTTCTCGTCTCATGCCTCCTTCATTGAGAAGGGCTAGTGCGAAACGACTTTCTACACAGTCTCATCCTTTCTCTGCCCAACTCTGACCCCAGACTTAACCGCTATGCTAAATGTTACAGATACTCTACTGATAAAGTCTGAAACACACTCCCTTTATGTTTTCCCTACTTCCTTTGACTTACACACTTTCAAACGCCGTGTAACTGGACATGTCGGCCTTTAATGACCATGATCCGATATTTCCCAACTCCAGTGAAATTTGGTAGGCCTCCGGCCTTTACCCACCGGATATATATATATATATATATATATATATATATATATATATATATATATATATATATATATATATATATATATATATATATATATATATATATATATAAACGCGTAAGAACGTCGTCCATATTCCTATGTGAGTTTTACAAAGGAACAAACAAATACAGAGTAAAGCATTTGATTGAAGTAAAAACGTCGCTCTTCCATTTTTTTAAGTCAATTTCTATCTATATTTTATAAACCACTTAATACATTCATATGCTATAAATCGATATATTTTCTATCAATATCTTGATGTACAATAGCAAAAAATTTTAAAGGTTTTCTCGGTATTTGTTCTGGAAAAAAATTAAAAAAATACTTCTCTAAATCAAAGTCTCTCATTAGAAATGAATATGGAAATCTGAGCCTTATTAATCATGAATGAATATATCAGATCTTCAACTCATTTGCAGGTGCTCCAACCATCATACTTCAGGTTAAAAATCGTGAAATCACTGTGAAGGAAGAATTTTCGGTAACTCAAAATTTCAAATCAATTTTTTTGAACATTAATGAAAAATTAATTGTATGAGTAAAGGTCGTTTTTGTGCTTCGATTCTTGTATATGAACAAATATGAAAATAAGATTATATTCACTTAGGCTTGAGTATTTTTTCACGTGTTTGTAAACTCATAATTCAAAGTCGTGAGTAGTATAGTTTGCGCTTTCGGAGGGTGCCAGATTTAGCTACCTCGAAAAATCTGGCAACCTAAGCCAGACGGAATTTTGATTTGCAATGCAAATCACTCCGCTCAAATTGACCTTACGCCCTTTCCTGACACCATTTTGGGGGGCAACCCATTGAAATTGGCCTCAAGTCAGGGGAAGGGGCCCCCGCGGGGGCCCCGTGAACCCCTAAAATGGTGTCAGGAAGTTGCCTGAGTCTGCCAAATCGCTGCGTTCACCTCACTCTCTTTCCTGATCATTTTCTTGGCGGTTCAGTCCTGCTGAAATTTTTCGAATCTGGGGGCACGGGGGTCCGCGTGGGTACGTGAACAGCCAAAGAAAATGTCAGGAAGGTCCCTGAGAATGCAGGATTGCACGCAAATGCAGAAAAGACAGTTAGGGACAGGTTGCCCGATTTTTTAGAGATCGCTAAATCTGGCACCCTCCGAAAGCGCACACTATACTACTGTCGTGAGAACTTCCTTCTTCTTCTGTTTTATCCTAAATGTATAATTGTATATGTAACCGACTAAACGTGTATCAGACTGAATCATTAGGAAAATTCATTCTAACGTTTCAAAATAACAGTTCGTATGTTGTTAACAAGAGTTTAGATTAAGACAAATCTAACTACGAATTAGAAATAAACTTGGTTCAGTTTAGATTTGAAAAAATCGCGGTGGTCTTAAATTTCCTTGTAAGTAATAATGGAATTTCGTATACTTTGTTCAATATTGCAACAAAATATACTGTGTCAGTGAAACTTACTAAACTAAAATCATCAAACTCCGAACTTCCAAATCTGCTGTGATGATATTTACATATGATGGCATTTCCTTACTCTCATGTAAATCATCAGAAAAAAAAAATTTTTTTTATTCAATGTTATTAATTTTAATAATATTTTGAAATATAATTTTTAATTTTTAGATGGAGATCTTTTTCCTATTTAGTCATTAATTTTAGTTTTAAAAAGTTCGAATTTGGCTATACCAAATTTTTAATTACAAATAAAAGATTTAGAAGTTATCGGAATTATAGTCTGTATAAATTGAATTACATTCAAATTGTAATAAGAATTTGATTCGACACATTTTCACCGACTACAATTTCACAGCTTTGGTTCAAAACCAGGAGCTTCCAAACTTTCCATTATGACGGACAGTGTAAAGAAACTTCCAACACTGTTCCGGAAGTAAAGTTATATCATAATTGCAAGACTCATCTATTACACTTTACCTCAAAAAAAAAAAAAAAAAAAAAAAAAAAAAAAAGAATGTGAAATTAGTGCGACGTAAATAAATTTGTGAAAATTTCATTTTAAAAATTTTTAAATTTTATAACCCAATGTTCCTTACATACAAAAAATAAGGCCATACGAAAACATATACATCTTTTCAGCTCACCTTCTGCTACAATCACCTTTAGAAAGACAGCGCTCGTATATTTTCAACTCCTTAGAAACTGATATTAGAAAAATTCACGGGTACGGGACTACATGTCTATAAAAATTTGATGGCTGTAAATAATTTTCATGCATGCTAACTGACAATGTGCGCGCATAAATACCAACAAGAATTTGTAAAATACTTGGCACAAGAAGGTAGCTGACGACGAACCTGGAAGTTTGTTCATCTCCGAAAACATTAAGAGCTTCAAGGTTTAATTAAAGACTGGGGAGATAAATCCATTTCACGATGTGGAGGATCGACTTCTTATATTTTTAAGAAATATAAAGGTAGTTTTAAACAAAAAATATTAATAGATTTTCAACTTACTACATACACACACGAAGGTTTCAGAACAAAATAAAAAAAAACAAAAAACAGTGAGCCTCAAAACATGACAAAATATCACGACCAAGCAACTCACTATTTTATTTTTTTTTCTTTAATTTAATTTAATAAAAAATATCGGTTATATGTACTTCTATTTGTAGCATCGAAAAAAGCATCAAATTATATATATATATATATATATATATATATATATATATATATATATATATATATATATATATATATATATATATATATATATATATATATATATATATATATATATATATATGCTTATTAGCTAAACGTTCCAACTTTTATATGTCCTTTTCCTCATTCCAGCATACAAAACAGATCTCGACAATCAGGTTGCCAATTAACGAATCTATAACATTTGAAGTGTAATATATATATATATATATATATATATATATATATATATATATATATATATATATATATATATATATATATATATATATATATATATATATATATATATATATATATATATATATGCTAGACTGCACTTTGTTCCCCTTAAATATCTAAAAAACTACTAAACCTACGTTAAAAAGGATAACATTTTTGGAATCCTTGAAGAATCTTGATAAGGAAAAATTGGGAATTAAAAAAAAAAACATTAATTTTAACTACGTAATTTATAGTTTAAGGCGATGGACGACATCGTACGCTTGGCAGCGTCTGTTTTTGTGAGATAAATTTTTCCAATTTGGAGGAAGGTAAATTTAGCGATTGAGTAAGAATAGTGTAAAAAAATGTGAAATATATATATATTTGGTGTAATATGGCAGTATGTTGAATCCTACGGCATCATTTCAGCTATCGGTTAGGCCACAATCCCACGGCAACTTCGGTAGTCAGGTTATGTTATGTCAAACTGGGTTCGTTAAAAAACTAAATAATAATAATAATAGTTTAAAAATTTTCCCAAATTATCGTACACAAATTTTTTTTTAACTTATTTTTACATCTTTTAAAATTTCCTTTACCGAAATTCTTCAAGGATTTCAAAAATGTTATCCTTTTTAACGTACGTTTAGTAGTTTTTTTAGATATTTAAGGGGACCAGAGTGCAGTCTGACCATATATATATATATATATATATATATATATATATATATATATATATATATATATATATATATATATAATATATATATATATATATTATATATATATATATATTAAAGATAAACACTGAAATTATAAGTATAACTTCACACGCTTGTTAAAAATTTTTAAAACTAATTTAGCGTTCTCAAATAAAGGTATCTGACAATTTTTATCAACAAAAGATGCCGTTAATATAAAAATAATTATCGATTATTAGATATATCGATTAATATCAAAATATAAAAAAAATTATCGATTAATTATTAGATATATCGATTAATATCGAATTTTCAAAATTTGACTAACCTAACCTAACCTAAATAATTTTTATGACGCGTGGAGTAGTAATGTTATATAATTTACACTCAACATATCGGTATACTTTTCAATTTGACGAGTTATTTAGTCCTATATTTCAAGGACATATTAGGAAAATTTAGATCATTTTGAAAAGATAAATAGAAGTTGGGAAGTATAACTAATTAGCGCATATATATATATATATATATATATATATATATATATATATATATATATATATATATATATATATATATATATATATATATATATATATATATATATATATATATATATATATATATATATCAAAATGCCCTAGGAAGGGTTATTAGCGCTGTCAGAAGGTTCATTCGAGGATGAACCAAGGGTTTCACGGGCCGACGGCAAACATTCGCTAGCTGGCCAAGCTTATCACGGATGCCGATTTTGATCCCACCTGCAGCGAGCATTCCGCTGGTGTACCATAGTAAAAGGATTACTTAATTCAGATCAATGTTAGAAATTTTGGAAAATCTGAAATCCATATTATTACCGCCAAAAAAGTAACATAAATTTAAAGTAGATTCGTAAAAAACAAAGGCTTATTTTAATAATCACAAATATTTTTATGTCTTTATTTATTTTCTTGATAAAAGTTTTAAAGGAAAAACGAAATGTTCAAAAAATTGCTTAATTAACGACATGGAAACTTTTATGTTTAAAATAGTCAATTTTCTCGTACAAGACAATTTCATTAGAAAATACAAAATAGTCGTGGAAGTTTGAATTTAATTAAACTCAAATGCAAAAGGGCCTTATCCCCGTTTTGTCTATGAATATCCCTATCCATCTGACTTATTGTGTTTACTTTAATATATATATATTTATATTTCGGTGTACTTAGTACTCAAAAGTGGGCGGGGCTAAGCGCAAGAGAGAATTGCCCTAATTTCTCTACTCCAACCAGGCCTCGAACCTGGACCTCTCGCTTGCTAGGCGAGTGTTCGATCGACTGACTTACGAAGCCGCTATGTATACATGTATGTGTGTGTGCATATATATATATATATATATATATATATATATATATATATATATATATATATATATATATATATATATATATATATATATATATATATATATATATATATATATATATATATATATATATATATATATATATATATATATATATATATATATATATATATATATATATATATATATATATATATATATATATATATATATATATATATATATATGTGAAAGATGTGGAAGATCGAACACAGTAATTTCACCCCCCGTCTTTTCCTTATTTTTCTTTTTTTTCTTCTTTTTTTTTTAAATACTACATCAATATTCCCAACGTGACATGAAAAATAAGAAAAGTCCTATTCCGATCTCATCTACGAAGACCAGGTACTGAAGGGAAATAAAAAAAAAAGGAAAGGTGCCAGGAAGCAGCTGTAGTAAAGGCACTGGCAAAAGAAGCGCTTCTGCGCATATGATGATACGCAAGCATGGAGAGAGAAAAGAGGGAGAGGCATGGGAGTATGAGGGAGAGGGAGGGTAGAGGAACGAACTCTAAAAAACATTTGTTTTTTTTTTTCGCTTAACAACATCAAATATATATTATGTGATGATTGGCTTTAAAAATATTATATGATAAAATTAAAATGGAGCAAACGGAAATATAACAATTCCTAAAGCAATATAAAAAAAGCATTTAAAAAATGAAAATGAATCTAAGGGAAGATTTTTTTTCACATCTTTTCTGCGTAAAGAGACCGACCGCCATTGCGTAACCAAAATGAAACAACGACCAAATGTTTCAATTCATATTAAATCAAAAAGAATTCGGTCTAAAACTGTCAAACTAAGATCACAAATAACATAATTAATAAATTTATAATTAAAAGTCACATAGCTAATGTACGATATATATATATATATATATATATATATATATATATATATATATATATATATATATATATATATATATATATATATATATATATATATATATATATATATATATATATATATATATATATATATATATATATATATATATATATATATATATATATATATATATATATATATATATATATTAGGGATGTACCGATACCAGTAAAGAGGCCGATACCGATACACTATTTTTTTAGGTGCCGATACCGATACCGATACTGATACTCTAATTATTATAAGGAATACACAGTAATAAGATAGAACATTTGTGTACTGCTAGGCAACTTAGTCATGCATTTCATATTTGGTTGTGCCCAAGTATATTTTATAAATTAAAATATTACCTTTTAGGAATAATAAATGCAAATATAATACTAATAACTTTTTTATGTTTGTGTTTATTCAAAAAATATTCCATTTCCATTTTACAGTAAGTATTAACAAAATTTAGCTACTCGCTTTTATGTTTTAACATGATTACAATTTACAAGAAGATTCTTTAACTAGCTACAATATAAAGATTTCAATTTGAAAGGCGCCTCTCACAACAGCAGTTAATAGACGAAAGGAAAAGCTGACCTCTGATCTATCTCGCATTTCAAATTTGGGCATAGAAAACATAGTCGTTTTCAATGCCACAAAAACTCAATTCTTTCTTGGATAGATCACATTACCTTTCTTTCTAAACAAGCTTCTAAGAAGTTAGGTGTTCTGAGTCTCCTACAGCATTTCTTCACTCCACCCCAGTTGCTTGATCTGTATAAGGGTGATGTTCGCCCCTCTATGGAGTACGCCTCACATCTTTGGTGGTTGCACTCATACAACTCTCCTTGAAAAGGTGGAGTCTAGGGCTTTTCGCCTTCTCATCTCTCCTGCTCTCACTAATTCTCTACAGTCTCTTTCTTCCCGTCGAATTGTTGCGTCACTCTCTCTATACTATCACTATTACAATGGACACTGCTCTTCTGAACTTTCTCGTCGCATACCTCCATTGAGAAGGGCTCGTGAGACTCGTCTTTCTACACAGTCTCATCCTTTTCTCTATCCAACTCTCTGCCTCCAGACTTAACCGTTATGCTTAGTCTTACAAGTACTCTACTTGTAAAGTCTGGAACACACTCCCTTCATATATTTTCTCAACTTCCTATGACTTACACACTTTCAAACGACGTGTATCTGGTCATGTCGGCCTTTAAAATTTGACCAGGTTCAAAACTTTCCTCTTAACTCTGGTGGAACTTTAGTAGGAATCTGGCCTTTGCCCACCGAAATGCCAGAAACATCTTCCCGCAGAAGGCGGGGCCCGTTCTTGCAGAAGATTTGAAGAGTCAGGACAAGATACGGAAATAAAGTGATCGGATGAAGTCAAAGGAGGAAAGAGACTGGAGATAATTAGTTAAAGCAGGAAAGTTGATGAAATGGAGGTATGCGACGAGAAAGTTCAGAAGAGCAGTGTCCATTGTAATAGTGATAGTATAGAGAGAGTGACGCAACAATTCGACGGGAAGAAAGAGACTGGAGAGAATTAGTGAGAGCAGGAGAGATGAGAAGGCGAAAAGCCCTAGACTCCAAGTTTTCAAGGAGAGTTGTATGAGTGCAACCACCAAAGATGTGAGGCGTACTCCATAGAGGGGCGAACATCACCCTTATACAGATCAAGCAACTGGGGTGGAGTGAAAAAATGCTGTAGGAGACTCAGAACACCTAACTTCTTAGAAGCTTGTTTAGAAAGAAAGGGAATGTGATCTTTCCAAGAAAGAATTGAGTTTTTGTGGCATTGAAAACGACTATGTTTTCTATTCCCAAATTTGAAATGCGAGATAGATCAGAGGTCAGCTTTTCCAAGGCTACCTTCCTTTCGTCTATTAACTGCTGTTGTGAGAGGCGCCTTTCAAATTGAAAAGAGTAATGAAGGGTTGAGTCATTAGCATAGGAGTGGATAGTGGTAATAGAGAGATGGTCATTAATGAAAAGTAGAAAGTGTTGGGGATAGGACAGATTTAAAGGAAGAACGATGGCCGTCTTCAACAGCTGCAATAGAACGACGAGGAAGGAAATCAAAGAGAAAGATAGATTCCGAAAGAGGAAAGTTTTAAAATCAAAGCTTTGTGCCAGACTTTATCGAAAGCTTTCGATATGTCCAGCACAATAGCAAAAGATTCACCGAAATGCCGAAGAGCGGAGGACCAAGAGTCAGACAGAAGGGAAAGGAGATTACTAGTAGAGCGTTTCTTACTAAAGCCATACTGGCGATCAAAGACAAGATTAGAAGAATTGAGATGTTTCCAAATCTTCTTGTTAAGGAGAGTTTCGAAAACTTTAGAAAGAACGGAGGTTAAAGAAATGGAACGGCAGTTCGAGGGTTGGAAGGGGTCCCCCTTCTTCGTCAAAGGCTGAATATGCGCACGTTTCCTGCAGGAAGGGAAGGTTGAAGTAGAAAGACATAGACGAAAAAGTTTACCAAGGCAGGGTGCAAGCTTAGAAGCACAAGTTTTGAGAACCACAGAAGGAATACCATCAGGACAGAACGTCTGCTTAGTGTATTATATATATATATATATATATATATATATATATATATATATATATATATATATATATATATATATATATATATATATATATATATATATATATATATATATATATATATATATATATAATTTGTCTCTTTCGGAGAACAAAGGCCATGGGCCTACCAAATCCCATCGGAGATGGGGAAAGGAAAAAACCGGAAACCAGAGTCAGATCAACGGCCGGCATGCCTTTTGAAAGTGTGCAAGTATAGAAGTTGGAAAATAGATAAAGGGAGCGTTTTCCAGATTTAACCAAATGTTAGAGTACATATAAGATTGAAGATAGCTGCTAAGTCAGGGGTCTAAGTTGGGTAGAGAAAGGATGAAATTGAGTTGAACGATGAATTGCACGAGCTCTCCTCAAAGGTGGAGGTATAAGGATCGAGAGTTCAGAAGGAAGCGTCCATTGTAATAGTGAAAGCAGGAGAGAAATGCAACAGTTCGACGGGTAGAATGAGATTAGAGAGTTGGTAATTTTAAAAGACCTAGACTCCACCTTATCAAAGAAAAAAAAACATATATGTGATGGATATAAAGTAAACAACACCTCTAAATGGTACAAACAACTAGGGTCTAGGGTGGTGAGAAGTTATGAATACACCTCAAAACACCCAACCTCTTAAAAGCTTGTTTAGAAGAGAGATAATGTGACCCTTCTAAGAAACATCACGAGAAAAGGAAAAATCAATAATATTAACAAATTAAGGTTCTAAAGGTTCTAGTTGCAGTATAAACTTCATCATTGAGAACGTTGAGATACCGTATTCATTTCATTCTTAGTTATCCAACCAATGATGGTATTGATTAGACTTCCTGAATACTATGTTATGGCTGTCCGTATCATAAGTGAAACCGCCATCATGCTCGAATGTTGGAAGCAAGCTGGTCGAATAGTAGTCTTCTTTAATGGGTTTTCCAAACATAAACTCAGTCATTCGTTATAAATAATGTAAACGATGATTCATCGGACCACAACACATTCTTCCAATCATCAATGATCTAGGTTTATGATTGTTGCAATACTTCTTTCGCAGCTTAGCATTGGCTTCGATTATAAAGGGTTTCGAAGTTGCAGCCCTTCCAAAAATGTTAAATTTGAGGAGCTCTTTTCCTATATCTTATCAAAACAATAAAGCTCAGGTGGGTATTGACTTTGTTTGACGCCTTTGCCGCAGAAGTTTCATGTTGTTTGGCCTCAAACTATTTGAGTTCAACGGTCTTTCTATGTCAACTCTGACTTACGCCTATTCATCTTCGGCTATGACGTTTTACCATGTTATGTGGGAGATGTTATCACCGTCGATAACGTCTCTAGCTTCAATTTAAACAATTCACCAATTTTAGTCACAGTCGCTTCCGATAACAAATCACCAACGATTTTCCCTCTTTCAAAGTCTTCAAAGCCACCATGTCTGTTTCTTTTTACAGTCGCACAACAATGTGTGCAATTCACAGATATATAATCTAGAACGCTTAAGTTTGCTTAGAAAGAGAAACTATGTAATCCTTACAAGAAAGATCACAAGAAAAAGAAATACCAAAAATATTAAGGACAGACGAAAGCTTTAGTTGTGTTTTCAAAGATATCATAGTTGTCTGGAAGGTTGAACGAGTAGAGTGAAGGAGGAATTGAATTTTTGAAGCATTTTTAAAACGATCATGTTTTCTCTGCCCCATATAAAATAGAAGCAAGATCAGAGGTTAAATGCTCTATCCAAGGTCAC
The DNA here is from genome assembly GCA_009176605.1 of Armadillidium nasatum. Lineage (NCBI taxonomy): Eukaryota > Metazoa > Arthropoda > Malacostraca > Isopoda > Armadillidiidae > Armadillidium > Armadillidium nasatum. The sequence goes on from SEYY01000364.1 coordinate 163,724, forward strand.
CCTCCTTGAAGGCATCGGATACATCACCGTAAAAAACGAAGTAGTAGAAAGAAAGTCATGAACAGTAGAAGAATTGGGGACATGACAGATCACTGAGGAACTACCAAACACTATTATTAGGTTTAAAAGGAAAACTGTTGCCGTCTACAACTGCTATAGAACGATCGGACAGGAAATCAGATAGAACAGATTCCGAAAGTGGGACTTTTTGAAATCAAAGCTTTGTGCCAGACTCAATTTAGTGTGTCAGTGAAAGATTCACCGAAATGTCGAAGAGCGAGGACCAAGGGTCAGAGAGAAGGAAAAGAAGAACATTAGTAGAACCATTTTAAGAAAGCCATACAGGCGATCAGAGACAAGATTAAAAGAATTCAAATGTTTCCAAATCCTCCTGTTAAGAATAGATTTGAAAACTTTAGAAAAAAGGTTAAAGAAATAGGACGATAGTTAGAGGATTAAGAGGAAAGACGAAATAGTTTAACAAGTCATGGTGCAAGCTCAGGAACACAAGTTCTGAGAACCGCAGGAGGGATACCATCAAGAACTATACGCCTTTAGAAGAAATTACAATATTAGGCATAAGATGGAAGGGACGAAATGAGAATCGTCCAAGATGGAATTAGAGGCAAAAGTTTGTGCAAAGAGTTCAGCTTTAGCAAAAGGCAAAACGGTAGTTGTCCCATCAGAAGATACTAAAGGAAAGGAGGAACAACTATTTTTTTTGCAAAATGTCAGAAAAGGGCGTGAGGAAATGAACCAGAAAGATTATTGAATTTTCGACAGAGAAATGAATCTTTGGTGTTGTGAAGAATAGATTTTCCACGATTTAGTACTGACATATAAGTTGCACAAGTATATGAAGTTTGAAGTCGCCAGTAATCCCTGGTTGCATCCCTGCGGCGAATAACACGAGAATTGACTAAGATTTGTTAGGATTAGTTGAAGGGGAAGAATATTGAACGTACGCTTCCATGCCAGATAAAATCATCTTGATCATGCGCTCTACGCCACGGAAATAAATTATATATATATATATATATATATATATATATATATATATATATATATATAATATATATATATATATATATATATATATATATATATATATATATATATATATATATATATATATATATATATATATATATATATATATACAGGTATACCTCGGTAATACGGAGGGTATGGTTCCAGACCACCGCCGCAATGTGAATCACTTGCTTTTTTTTCACTCGCTACAACATATGAACACCTTAAAACTTGTTTACACTATCATTTATTATTTGCTAGGCTAAAATAAGTTTCAATTTAAAAATAAAATACGTAATGAAGGGTAAATAAAATAAAAATAATATATTTTAGCTGTAAAAACTTTATTAATATCATTGAAGGAAGTTGAAGGGGATTAGTGAGACTCGTCATCTGACCCTTCAACGAATCTAATTCTCTTGCTTGGTGGAGAGTCTAGCGTTAATGTTGATGGTTGTTGAGGCGATGATGGCTGTTGAATGATAGGATTTGAAGGTGCGGGTATTTGGGGCACTGGCTTAAAATAAGATGTCAATGACGTTTGTTTCATAGAGCATCTCTTTCTCTCTTACTGAATTTCAGTGTAGCATGTGATGTCGTTTAGCAATCTTTTGCCAACTTTCGAACTTCTCTCAAAGTTATTGTCAATTGATTCAAATCCTTTAACAACTGTATGCAGTAGGCCTACATAATGCTCTAAATCTTTTGTAGACATTTCCTTAATTTCGTTGTCATCATCGTCATCAACAGCAGATTCAGCCTCTAGAAATAATTTACGTTGCTCATCGAGTAAAAGTAAATCTTCATCTGTTAAAGGTTCATCGTGAGATGCCAGCAATTCCGTCACATCTTCAGGAGCAACTTCAAGTTCTAACTCTCTTGCCATATCTAACACCTCTGTTGTTACATTAGGCGTATCAACTGCAAAGCCTTCAAAGTCATCCATAAGGGTTGGAATCAATTTTTTCCAAGCTCCTTTGAGTGTTGATGATTTGACCACATCCCACGAATCACGGATGTTCTTTATATCATCCAAAATATTGAATCCTTTACACAAGGAATTCAGTTTTTTTTTTTTTTTTTTTGTGGCTCTTGGATCGGCATCACTATCAGCATAGCCTTTGCAAATGTTCGGCGTAAATAATACGTTTTAAAAGTCGAGATTACTCCTTGGTCCATGGGCTGCAGAATTGATGTAGTGTTGGGAGGAAGGAAAATAACTTTAATCTCCTTGTACATTTCCATTATAACTCTTG
>SEYY01000364.1:168511-169846 GCA_009176605.1 Armadillidium nasatum
ACATCGTTTCAAGCTAAATAAGACCTTTCTTTGCCCATTTCCACACAACAAATGACATATCAACCATATGTAATATCTCCAAACATTTTACATTATTTATATGCATTGTGTGAAATTCAAAAATTGAAGATAGCAGAGGCATCATGGTGGAGGCATTCTAAATTTATTAAGAACCACAGTACTTATTTTTAATATTAAATTTAATGAATTTTCGATAATATATAAACGTTATTTGAATTAATTACATATACATGCATACTTGAACTAAATACTCTCATGCTTAATTGAAAAAAAAATAATAATAAAAAAAAGATATTTCAAGTACATAGACGAAACGTGTTAGAGGAATCATTATAAATACTTTCTACTTCTGTTGCAAACTCTTTTCAAAAATAATTTGGGAAAATTAAAAAATCTTCAAAAATAACTTTTTAGAACTTTGGAAATTAAATGTAAGACTTTTATTTAATCAAAGACTGATCTTGAATCCCTGTATTATTATTATTATTATTAGTAGTAGTAGTATTAGTAGTATTAGTAGTATTGTTATTATTATTATCATTATTTTTATTATTATTATTATTATTATTATTATTATTATTATATATTATTAACCCTTACTTTCGACAGGGCAATCAACAAACATGGGTAACTAAATTAAAATTATTTTTTTATTTAATTTTTTATATTTTTTTGCCTTTGAATTCTAAAAATATATATATATATATATATATATATATATATATATATTATATATAATATATATATATATATATATATATATATATATATATATATATATACTATATATATATATATATATAGTTTATATTATATATATATAATATATATATATATATATATATATATATATATTATATATATATATAATATAATATACTTACGTTGAATTATAATAATTCTTTTAAAATGAATTTAAGAAATAATATTTCGAAGCAACCATTTGCCTACCGGACACCATGATTGTTTAATAACTAAACGTACAGCTTATCTGGCTCTTGCCTGTTGTATATTTATGCTTATGCAAGAATATAATGGATGTAGTTGCAAACAATCTCATTTTTTTACTTAAAATAATGATCAAAGGCACGTGCAACTTTATCAATAACTATTTTCTTTTGTGAATAAGAATATTTTACACACGAAATACAGCAAAATCAATAATAGCCACAGATGAAGAAAACACTTCAGTAACAAATTATGAATTCAACACTAACAACAACCTCACACGAGAAAATTTTCAAAACATTACTAGTCCAGTACTCCAAATTTTCTTGCTGCCGTACTCTTGTTATGGAGTTGAACTTATCGTAC
>SEYY01000365.1:0-11760 GCA_009176605.1 Armadillidium nasatum
TGTCCTATAATATTAATAAAAAAGTCCGACAACACATTAAGATTCGTATATGACGCTAGAGGCCTTAAATAAGGTAACTGAGGTAGAAGTTATGTCCATGCCAAAGATAGATGAAATTTTATCATCACTAAACGGCTCTAGATACTTTTCAGTATTAGATAATTTAAAAGGGTTCAATCAAGATCTTAATAGCAGAAGAGGATAGACACAAAACAAGTTTTATTGGACCAGACAACCTTAAATACCAACATGTAAGAATGCCTTATGGTCTATTAGGAGCCCCTACTACATTTACCAAAACATTATCTCTCTTATTTTCGGAAGTATTAGGCAAGTTCTGTCATATTTACATGGACGACTTGATTCTTTATTCAACAAATTTTGAAGACCACCTTAAAAATTTAGAACAAATTTTAAAAATATACAAAGATTCTGGCCTTAAATTATCTATGAAGAAATGTAAATTCGCTCAAGAATCAGTAAAGTATTTAGGCCATATAGTTTCTAAAAAAGGAATTCAGATAGACCCGGTTAAACTACAAGGCATAAGAGACTATGGAACACCCAAGAACGTAAAAGATGTTAGAAGGTTTGTAGGAATGGCAAGTTATTACAGGAAATTTATTGATGGCTTTTCTAGTATATGTGCTCCACTAACTAACCTCACTAAAAAGTATTCTAAATTTATTTGGACTGAATTAGAAGAACAAGCTTTTAATAAATTAAAGGAATCATTAGCTAGCTCCCCTATCCTTATACATCCTAATTTCGATCATCCATTCAAACTTCATACTGATGTATCCAGATATTGCTATAGGAGCAGTATTAACTCAAGAAATTGATGGTATGGAGAGACCAGTAGCATACTTTTCTCGAAAGCTAACACCGCAGGAAAGCAGATATAGTGTAACGGAAAGAGAGGCTTTAGCAATTGTTAAGTCGGTAAAACATTTTGATTATTATTTATACGAACATAAATTTACAATAATATCAGATCATCAACCTTTAAGATACCTTTTTAAATTCAAACCCGGTACGCCAAGAATCGCTAGGTGGGCTCTACTTCTAACAGAATTCAACTTTGACATTCAATTCAAGGCAGGGAAGGAAAATATAATCCCAGACGCACTTAGTAGGAGTGTGAATATCATTAATAATGAAGAGATCGTTGACCCATCGAAAGTTTTAAATTCTCTTAATGTACGGAAGGAACAATTGAAAGATCTAGAATGGAGAAGGATCATTAACTATTTTGAAAAGAGAAATATAGAAGGAATTCCTAGAGACATAGACTTGTCAAGATTTGTCATGAAAAATAACTGCTTACATTTTATACAATATAATGATCATCAAAGACCTTACAAGGAAGTATTAGTAGTTCCTCAAACGCTTAAAGACACAGTTTTGTATATCGTACACAATTCCCATTTAAACTTTCATGCAGGATTTATTAAAACTCTTTATAGAGCCAAGGATTTATTTTATTGGCCGAATATGTCTCAAGATATAAAGGAATATTGCAAAAGTTGTTTAACTTGCCAGAAAATTTCTCCTTATAATAGTATTAAAGCACCTCTACAATTATTCCATTCACCAATCTCCCCAGGTACTCATATAAGTATTGATATTGTTGGACCTTTCCCAGAAACACCTAATGGTAATAAATATATCTTTTCTATTATAGATAATTTTTCTAGATTTCTCCAAACTTATCCTATTTCAAATATCAAAAAGGAAACCATAGTAAATTGTTTGATTGATTATATAAATAGATTTTCTTCTCCTTTACATATCACTAGTGACAATGGCTCCCAATTCCACTCTAAACTTTTTAAAGAAGTATGTGATCTTTTTAGAAGTAAAATACATTATACTACAAGTTTTCATCCACAAGGAAATAGTTATTCAGAAAGGTCTCATAGAAATGTCAAAAATGCTTTAATCTCAGCTTTAGAAAATTCTCAATTACATCAATGGGAAGACTACCTTTCATTTGTTACTTTAGCTTTAAATACCTCATATCACTCAAGTACGAACGAGATTCCCTTTCTTTCTCTTTTTTGGTAGAGATGCTCTTTTACCCTTATCAGACATAATAAAAGCTGGAGAAAGATACGACCATGTTAATAAAAATTGTAAAGAGGAAATGTTAAAGAAAATGAAAATGGCATATGAAAATGCTCAGAAATTTAATGAAAAGACCCAAAGTAAACGAAAGGAATATTTTAGAAATAAAAATTTTAAGGAATTCGAAATAGGAGATTTCGTGTGGTTGTTAGACAATTATAGGAGAGGAAAAGGTTGTAAGTTAAAACCTAGGTATCTTGGTCCTTACAGAATAATCGACAAATACTCAGCAACGAATTATACAATAAAACCCCTATACGATTTACACAAGAGAGAAGAGAAGGTACATATAAACCGATTAAAGAAATGCAATTTACCTAACATTATTCATGATCCTGATAATGAAACAGAAGTAAATATAGATGAGGAAGAAGAAAGAGAAGAAGTTACTGATGAAAATTCAGATAGTGACGATGACATGTATTTCCCTGTATATAGAAACAGAAATACTAGAACAATTGTAAATAGAAATGTAGATAATCCTAGTAATACTTATAATTTAAGGTCTAAAGGACATGTTTTAGACACAGATAGAGTTCAAAATAAACCTATAGAATATAAGGTTAGAGGTAGTAGAAATTGTAATTTCATGAGCTTTATAATAGTTATAATAGTTATTATAAAGATATTTTGTTGTTGTTAAAATAATATATGAATAATGGTTGTTATGGAAAACGAATATTTAATAAGTTATTGTATCTTATTTATTTATTTATGAATAATTATCATTGATGAAACATGTTGATGTATTGTGGAAGGGACGGGAATTGTTTCCTTGTTGTTAAGTCTCGCAGAAGAATGTTGTACATTCTAACTTCTTAGCCGATTAAGTTCAATTAAACTATATCTCTAAGGAGAAGTTTAAGCTAAGCTGCCTTGTGACTATTCTGTAAATAAATATTTGTTTACGATATTCAGGGACTTGTTATTGATGAAAAATGTATTGTTGTTTCATGAGTTTTTATGAGGATTCAGAATTAAGATAAAATTCTGAATATGATGTATTGATAAAGTTATATTATGTTGTTCATGTTTTATATTATTATTCTTTTCCTAACCATTTTTGATAGATTATTTGATTAATAGATTAAATTGTTTTATTCCTAAGTTCACCTTTGAAAATGTGTTCAATTTTAAGCGTGGAGTAATATAAAGTATTTTAATTGGACACATTCGCAAATTCGAATTTAGGAATCATGTAAATAAATTGTTAAATATTTAAATGGAATTAAGTTTAGTAATGTTTGGTTTTTAAACTTCACAATTATATTTTATTATTATTATTATTATTATTATTATTATTATTATTATTATTATTATTATTATTATTATTATTATTTTGGTAGAGTAGTTAAACTTTGTAACTATAAATGTAAGTAGAATTAAGATAATAATCAGAAGACTTAAAGACCTTCTCAGGAGAGGAAGTAATTTCTCTTCAAACTGAATGTTGTAGAACTTTCGGTTTTCCTTTGGAACGTTGTAGAACCTTCCAAATAGAACGGAGTTGTAGAACTCTTAGTTCTTTCTAAACTGAATGTTGTAGAACTTTCAGTTTCCCTTTTGGATCGTTGTAGAACCCTCCAAAATAGAACGGAGTTGTAGAACTCTTAGTTCTTCTAACTGAATGTTGTAGAACTTTCAGTTCCCTCAACTGAATGTTGTAGAACTTTCAGTTTCCCTTTTGGATTGTTGTAGAACCTTCCAAATAGAATACTATTCCCCTTGAATTAAATGTGCCCCTTTAAATATAATAACTATTACTGTTAAAATTAACCATTGCCTTTAACATAGCTTGTCACGCTTACCATTATTGTAAATATATTTTGTAAATAACTTTTTCTTATATTAAATATTATAAACCAAAAACTCTTTTATTGAACTCACTAGATTTGGAATTTGTTTGAATCACTTATTTTTATTCTGTAATTGGCACTAAACTCTTAACAAGAAACACTAAATAACAATAGGGTTTAGGAGTCCAATTTTACATATATATATATATATATATATATATATATATATATATATATATATATATATATATATATATATATATATATATATATATATATATATATATATATATACTATATAACATTCTTTTATTATCGAGGACATTGATATTTTTTAAATATCGATATTTTTTTATATGTGGCTTCCTAGTTTAAGTATTAACTTTTAATTACAGAAAGATAATAAATTTGGCTATTAAATAAGAAACTGAAATAAGCCCAAAATTTATTTAAGAAAATGATGAAGCGCAAATGGTAAGCGCTAATTTCAAAAAACTTCCGCAAAAGCGCAAAATATTTTTTAAAGCGAAATTTTGCGCTCTTAAAACAGTTGTTAACGCAAATGCAAAGCGCACATTTCGAAATTTAGCGCAAACGCAAAAAAAAATTTTAAAGCACAAATTGCGCTTTTGCGCTTATGCCCACCTCTGATATATATATGGTACCTTGATATACGTCTGCTTTGGAATAAGCCCAACTTGGCAAACGATCTTTGTTTGGAACACGACTCGAGCCAAAGCAACGACTGAGAGAGAGAGAGAGAGAGAGAGAGAGAGAGAGAGAGAGAGAGAGAGAGAGAGAGAGAGAGAGAGAGAGAGAGAGAGAGAGAGAGAGAGAGAGAGAGAGAGAGAGAGAGAGAGAGAGAGAGAGAGAGAGAGAGAGAGAGAGAGAGAGAGAGAGAGAGAGAGAGAGAGAGAGAGAGAGAGAGAGAGAGAGAGAGAGAGAGAGAGAGAGAGAGAGAGAGAGAGAGAGAGAGAGAGAGAGAGAGAGAGAGAGAGTAATCAAATTGATGGAAGGTGGAAGGAGGATAGAAGAGGTCGAATCTCTTAAGTATCTTACAAGTGTATTCAAGATTGGAGGAGGTGTGGATAATGAAAAAAAAATCACAGAAATAATTAGCAAATATGGTAGATGTATAGAGGTTTTCTTTTCATAGCCGAGGGATGTGAACGTACCTTTACAGGTAAATAAAGTCATTTTTGAAACCATTCTAATACCGATATTAACATATGGAGTAGAATGCTGGATGAAAACCACGAAATCAAGAAGCAGGATACAGGCTACTTAAATGAGACCTCTCAGAACAAAGCTGGGAAAGAGTAGAAGAGAGAGGATGAAAAATGAGCAAATTAGAGAAAGGGTGGGAGTATGGCCTATCACAGATAAGATAGAAAAGGCTTAACTAAAGTGGTTGGGTCACCTAGAAAAAATTGATGACCAAAGGGTGGCAAAGAGGTGTTGGAATGGAGACCAGAAGGAATAAGACAGAGGAGGAGGTTTAACAAAGTTTTTGACAATCGGAGAAACTGTTAATAAGAAACTTTTGAAAGAACGAAGGCTGAAGAAATAGGACAGTTGATGGAGGCTTGACAGGGATTCCCCTTTTTCGGTACAGGTTGAATGAGAGCACGTTTCCAACAAGAGAAGAAGGTTAAAGTAGAAAGGCAAAGACGAAATATTTTACTAAGGGAGGGTGCAAACTAAGCAAAAGTTTTGAGGACCGCAGGAAAGATACCATCAAGACCGTACGCCTTCTTAGTGTTAAGTTCAAAAAGAGCAGAAATGACGTCTTTAGAACTTTAGGTATGAGTTAGGAGGGTTGAAAGGAGGCATAGCTCCGAAATCATCTAAAGTTGAATTAACGGCAAAAGCTTGAATGAATAGTTTTGCTTTAGAAGGTAAAACGGCAGTTGTGATGAAAGAAGATACTAGAGGAAGGAAAAAGGTAGAAGCAAAGTTTGAGTTGACATTTGTTACAAAATGCCAGAAAGAGCGTGAGAAAGAGAAGCCAAAAAATTATTGCATTTTGTACTGAGAAACTTGTTTTCGGTGTCGAAGAACAGATATTACATGATTTTGGAATGAAATATAAATTGAATGAGTTTTTGAAGTTGACGACAGTATTTCTTAACGGCAGCATCTCTGCGGCAAATGACATGAGATAAAGCAAAGTTAAATCAAGTTTTGTAAGGTTCAGTAGAAGGCAAAGATTATAGAATGCACACCTCTATGCCAAAATCACCTCGGTAATACGCTCTGCACACCCCGAGGGACCCCTCCCACGGGAAATCAAAGAAGTACCACCGCAAATCCAACCAGCTTGCACACCGAAATGTCAGAAACGTTTCCTCGCAATAGACAGGGGTCTTTCTTGAGGAAGACTTGCAAAGATAGAAGATAATACAGAGATAAAATGATAGGAAGAACCCAGAGGATGATAGAGTTTGACAGTACAAGAAGGAATAGAAGTTTTTTTAAAAAAGGTCTAGAATGTTGGGTTCATCTTTAAGACGATCAGGGATACTAGTAAGAAGCGACACGAACTGCTCAAGGTATTTTGGGATGGAGAATTGGAAGCCATGTTCACCGGCTGTTTCATAAAAACTAGAAGAAAATCATTGGCGGCGGTGAACATTGAAATCACCTAATATGATGATTTCTGAGAAAGAAGAGAGAAGGTGCTATACTTTGAAGTTTAAATAGTCAGTAGAATTAGGATAAATAAACAGAACAAATGAATCTAGTCATATAATGGAAAGAGAGCTTAAGCTACGTATTGGAAAATTCAGAAGACTTAAAAATAGAGCCACGAGAGCAAACTAAACCGTTTCGCACATATGCATAACCTCCTCCTTTGGCTAAAAATTGAATATAGAGTCAGTAAGAGGAAACAGAAAATGGTTTGCTATCAGAACGTTAAAGCACCTGAGTTTATGTCAAGAAAAAAAGAAGTGATGTTCAACAAAGTGGAAGTTAGATTGAAAACACCAAATATTGCAGAAATGAAGAAAATAGACCGTCCGAAGAATAGAAGTCGGCAGAAAGTCTTGGTGGCTCCAACCCTATATCATCTATCAACAGTTTTGCTTAGCAATGTGACTAAAATAATTAGGTATTACAGATAAGAGTTTTTTAAGAAAATTTTCAATCTTGTTTCAACCTTCAAGAGTTTGGTAAAAAAAAATGGTATCAGTAAATTCTAAAGGTTTGGTATTAGTACTTAGTATCAGGTGGTTAAAAATCCCTAAATATGACTTTAACTAGAATAATCGAAAAGAAGTCTAACAAACCTGTGACGAGGAAGAAACTTGATTCAAAGTATTGCTATCAGGCAATGAAGTATATGTCTCTTGGAAAATGGAATTGTTTAACCTCGCAGTTGTAGATTCCAAATTTGTTGACAAAATATTCTCCTGAAACAATGAAGAAAATATTAATACAATGCTTCAAGAACTGATATTAAAAATACAAACACCATAACTTGCCTCATTTTCGTTATTATATTGAATTAATGGAATCTTTGTGATCATGTTTTTGTTTCTGAATCTGTTAATCAAAGTTTCATGAGGAGAAGTCATTGCCAGTTTTGCTGGATATGAGTATTCTCTTCTAACAGGGGTATTACCTAAAAAAAATAATAATAAACATAAAACATGAAAAAAGTAATTTATAAGCAACTTTTATAATCATCAGGTTAATTTAAATAATAATAAAAAGTAGGAGAAATATGCGAAAATATAAACCAAAATTTTTATATTATTTTCATTCATCAGAGTAAAATATTGAGTTTGCAGTACTGAGATTTTACTTTGGGATTTACAATTTCTAGGGCTTTGGTAATGCTATTCAATATATATATATATATATATATATATATATATATATATATATATATATATATTATATATATATATATATATATATATATATATATATATATATATATATATATATATATATATATATATATATATATGAGAGAGAGAGAGTCATTAAATATAACGTTCATGTATCGCATTTGCAACAGCAAATACTGCTTTCAATTTCATAACGGTTTAGTTAAACAGACATGAAGGCTTTAAAACTTCAGAAATATAAGAGTAATTGATTCTTGAGACAGGAAGATCTTACCAAGAGCAAAAGGAGGTCACTCCAAAAATACCATTATCATATATATATATATATATATATATATATATATATATATATATAATATATTATATATATATATATATATATATATATATATATATATATATATATATATATAATATAAAATATACCTGTTGAAATGTCTTTTAGAAACTGTTCAGAAAACAAATCACTAATTTTTTCTTCGTTTTCCTTTAACTGGTTATTATGGTCAGTAAGAAATTGATCAAGTTCAGATTCATTAAGAGAAATATTATGCTTTACGGTTGCAATTACAGACTCTGTACTACTCCTTAGATTCTGCAGATCGATTTTGTTTGATTCAACAGTATTAGTAACTGCTTTACCAGATTCCTAAACAAAAAAGTAAACAAATTTAAACAGGAATAAAAGGATTTCTCTTAACTATTTACATATAATTTAAAAAAAAACATGAATGATCAATAAAGACTTGAAAATCAGTTTTCGAAAATGCATACTTCAAGTTTCTGTTGTAAGTCTTTTCTGTTTATTTCAGAATTTTCAGTAACTTCATTTTCATATTCTTTAACAACTGATGAAATTTTCTTTAATGTTTCTTGATATAAATTTGTTTTTTCCTCTATTCCCTTTTTAAGATTTCCTACATCATTTCCCATTTCTTCATTGTGAATTTCAATCTGTTTAAAAATACATAAGAACAGAAATAAGCATTTCATTACATAAAATACAACAGCTTAAACACACACCACAATATATATATATATATATATATATATATATATATATATATATATATATATATATATATATATATATATATATATATATATATATATATATATATATATATATATATATATATATATATATATATTAGGGATGGAGTAAAGTATCGGTATCGGTTAAAAATGACCGATACCAGATTTTTTTCATCACTTTGGCTTACATTTTTTGGAATGTTCAATTTCCTTGACTGTAAAGTTTCGAATACTATGAAACATTGTTTTTCTTGATTTTCCAAATTTTCAAATTTTCAATTAATTAATTACTAATTAATCGCAAATTACAATTTTTTGGCTTATATTCTATATCTCTGTAACTGCAGTTCTGATTTTGGTCAAAATTAGAACAGTTAACTCTTTCTATAACATAGATCAACTTGTTATTCTTAATTGTTCATTTATTTAATTACTTAATTAATTAATTAAATTATGTAATAGCAATTATGTCCAAAGCAATGCAAGTACCCTCCATTGGGCATAAACAGGGGAGTAACAGTATGGTCAAGACTATTCCTTTTCACTACGTTGCCTTTTGGTTGGTTCCTTTTAGCGTTTCACCTTCTCAGAGGGTCTCTAGTGTACCCTCGCCTCATATTGGAGTGTCTATGCTCCAACTTCTCCTTCCCCCGACTCCCTTCTCATGTTCCAAATTTACAAGCGCTTATTCGTACATTATTACCTTTATAAAAAAATAAAAAATAAAACAAATAAAAAAATATTGGTGAAGCTCAAAACTGTGGGAATGGACCCTCGGAGTTTGCAGAGATCATTGCTACTAAAGTGATACTCCCTTGCATGGAGGCGTACATTCCATATTTTTTCCCTTCTACTAAACCTAACGAACTTTGGTTTAACTCTGCTTGTTCTCGTACCATTCTCCATAGGGATGATGCCTTCAGGGATTACCGTAGTCTTCAAACTCCAGAAACTCATTCAATTTATATTTCATCCCGGAATCGTGCAAAATCTATCCTCTGAAACACCAAAACCTCTTTTCTTCGTTGAAATGCGATAATCACTTTGGTTCTTCTTCACGTCCTTCGTGGCATTTTGCAAAAAATGTAACTCTAATTTTGCTTCTTCCTCTTTCCCTCCTCTAATATCCTCCGACGCCATTTTGCCTTCTTCTAAAGCTGAACTATTCGCTTAGACTTTTCCCTCTAATTCAGCCTTAGGCTATTCCGGAGCTACTCCTCCTTCTTTAACTTCTTCCATCTCATTTATGCCTACAATTTTCTGCTCTCTCAGAGCTTAACACTAAGAAGGTATATAATCCTGATGGTATTCCTCATGAGGTTCTCAAAACTTGTGATTCTGGGCTTGTACCCTGATTTGGTAAACTACTTCGTCTCTGTCTTTTTGCTTCAACATTCCCTTCTTGCTGGAAACGTGAGCTCATTCAGCCTGTGCCGAAGAAAGGGAACTCCTCTCGACCCTCCAACTGCTGTCACATTCTTTAACCTCCGTTCTTGTTAAAGTTTTCGAATCTCAATTAGAAGCATCTCAATTCTTCGAATCTTATCTCTGATCGCTAGTATGACTTCCATAAGAAACTTTCTACTGGTGATCTCTTTCTATTCTCTCTGACTCTTGGTCCTCCGCTCTACGATATTTCGGTGAATCTTTTGCTATCGCGCTGGACATTTCGAATCCCTTCGATAGGGACTGGTACAAAGCTTTGATTTCTAAACTTTCCTCTTTCAGAATTTATCCTTCTCTTTAATTTTATTTCTGGTCATTCTATAGCCGCTGTTGTAGACGACCACCATTCATCCTTTAAATCTGCTAATAGTGGTGTCCTATCCCCAAAGCTTTTTAAACTTTTAATTAATAATCCTCTCTATTACTTCATTACCTATCCGATCCTATGCGATGATCTCACCCATCATTACTCCTTTCAGTTTGAAAGGCGCCCCTCCCAGCAACAGTTAATTGACGCTAGAATGTTGGCCTTCCAATATCTGACCTCTGATTTTTCTTGCACTTCAAATTGAGAGAGAGAAAACATAGTCTTTTTCAATGCCTCAAAAACTCAGCTTCTCCATATCTCACGCAACTCAAGCCTTCATCTGTTCTAAATAATCTCTAGTGGTCTTTCTTGGAAGGATCACATTACTTCTCTTTCTAAACAAGCTTCTAAGAGGTTGGGTGTTCTGTTGCACATTCATGATTTTTTTATGCCAATCCAATTGCTTTCTCTTTATAGGGGTGTTGTTCTCCCCTGTTTGGAATACGCCTCATACATCTGGGGTAGTTCCACTTACACAGCTCTCCTTAACAAGGTGGAGATATGTACTCAATTGGTAAAATCTGGAACACACTCCCTTTTTCTGTTTTCCTAACTTCTTTTGGCTTGCACACTTTCAAAGCCGTGTATGCATGTTGTCGTTTCTTGATTAGGTTCTGTATTGACCAAACTCTGGTGGAAATTAGTAGGTTTCTGGTTTTTACCCACCAGAGGATATATATATATATATATATATATATATATATATAATATATATATATATATATATATATATATATATATATATATATATATATATATATATATCAGGGTTATGGTTTTAACCAGATATTTAAACAATTGTTTTTTTTTTTTTTTTTTTTTTTTTTTTTTTTTTTTTTTTTTTTTATTTTTTTATAATTTATATATAATATATAAATATATATATATATATATATATATATATATATATATATATATATATATATATATATATATATATATATATATATATATATATATATATATATATATATATATATTATTATATATATTAAAAAATATATATATATATATATATATATATATATATAATATATATATATATTTTATTTTATTTATTTTACCCTCACCTTTCCCACTCTCGTGGGGTGTGCCCGTCACAGTTCGTTTACACCCCACATCCACACTCTAT
>SEYY01000365.1:11860-24360 GCA_009176605.1 Armadillidium nasatum
TATATATATATATATATATATATATATATATATATATATATATATATATATATATATATATATATATATATATATAAATAATATATATATTTATTATATTTATTAATATTATATAATCGATACTACATTGATAATAGAAAATAATTGGTTATTAAGCTTTATTTTGTGAATAAACCTATCGAGAGAATCCAACTGATGGGCCCCATTTTGCCATCTGTCATTAAATCCCAAATTCAACCACCTATAACCGCAAATATACTTATGAATTTGAAAAAAGTTTTGAAAGAGCTATATTGCACCTTCGGCCCGGGAAAGAGTTGAGGACTTGTTTCAATCAGAAATTAAACTTGGTGAAAAGCCATCTGAATATTAAACAGAATAAGTTTATCACTTGGAGATTCTGCATTCGAAAGTGAAATTAGATTCAAAATAATGAAACAGTCGCAAAAGAAATGTTTCTACAAGTATTACCTGAGGACACGGCAGCAATGCTGGAAGTATTAACATAGTATAAGCATTACTTAGTAGAATTAACAAATGTTATAATTTTCTGACTGAGAGTGATGCACTTTTTATGAATGCCTATTTTTTATTTTTTTTAATAAACACCCTCATGAAGCAAATTGTATTTCTTTTAATCATTAAAAATCTAATTAAATCTTTTTTGTAGAAACAACATGTTTAATAATGCTTATTATTAAAATAAAATATTAATTATTTTTTACGTCATTAGATATCAACACCCCAATAAGAAATAGTTTATGTTTTCCTGACCAATCACGAATCCGGTTTCTTTGTAATTTAAACAAAAATAAAAATGGCAAATAAAGCGTTGCCAAATTTCCAAATTTAATAACTTTGTACCAGATTATGTTTCGTATTTTCCTATATATTATATATATATATATATATATATATATATATATATATATATATATATATATATATATATATATATATATATATATATATATATATTTTATATTTTTTTTTTTAAATTTTTAATATAATAAAAATAATAAAAATAATAAATATTAATATATTTATATAATATATATATATATATATATATATATATATATATATATATATATATATATATATATATATATATATATATATATATATATATATATATATATATATATATAATAATAGTAAAATAGGCACCATGTTTTATGACGTCACTTAAACGTCATATGTAGCAGCGTGGCTTTTCATACTCTTGGTTTGAAATTAGGCGGAGCTAAGACTACAAAACTTTTCAAGGTCACGAAAAGCTGCAAATAAATTCCCTATATCTTTATAATACTAAGTAATACTTATACTATGGTATTAACTGGAGATCTATCAATTTATAAAATGGCCAAAGCTGCTGACAAATACATGAGTCGCCAGAAGTAGAATTGCAGCAGACCATTACCGCCATGACTTTGTTGTTAATGCCATAGCTCCTTTTTCTACAAGAACAAGAGAATTTACACCTCCACCTTCAATTTCCTTCCTCGCTCGAGAAGTGGCTAACCTATCCACTCAAGTTGCAGAAGTAATTAAAAAAGTAGACGAGCTTTCAACACAGTCTCATAAAGATAAGATATAAATAAGCTTACACGACTTGAAAATAGTCGAACAAGAGGCTACTCCAGGGGGAGGTCACTTTCAAGATATAGGCCAGAAGGTGCTCTTTGCTACTATCATTACAAATTTCGAGAAAAAGCTACAAGATGCCAAGGAGGTAGTTGTCGATGGGCACCCAGGGAAGGCCAACTTTCAACTTCAGGACCATCTCCTTCAAGCACTCAGGGAAACGAATCATAGAGGCTAACAGCCCCTCAAAAAGGAAATTAAAAGTGCAATTTAATAAGAATGTGAAGTTTATAATATTTAGTGATAAAAGTGCAAATATTAAATATGAAAAATTAAGTAAGGAAAAAGGAAGAAGCTACCCCTTTATAAATGAGGTTTTTACAATTACAAATAATGATAATAATCCATTTCATAATTATATAAATAATACAAAGTATAACAATGTTCAACTTCATGGGAATGCGATTGCTACTACTGCTTTAAAACCATCTGTTTTAAACGAAAGTGATCTCAGTCTAGTGAACTTGAGCATTGTTCTCAATATAATAGTTTTAAAAATAAAAATATGCATTATCAACATGGTGAAAGGCCAGTCTTTGAGCAAGAGCCATCAGCTCTTTGCAAATATACTGCGATGCCAGTTGAAAATGCAAATTTTTATAAGGGTACAATGACTCCAAAAATTATGAATGTTTTAAATATGTCCAAACCCAATCTACAATTAAACAGTCTCTACCGTATTTTTGATGCTAACTCTAAAGAGTTATATGTGATCGACTGTGGAAGTACAGTATCCATTATTAAGGCTTCAGCAGAATATAAAAAAGAACCTATTGGTTTTCTTACTGCTGCTAATGGTACTCAAATAAACATATATGATGCTAAAACAAAAAATTTTAATTTTCTATTGCATCGAGATTATGAACCTATGTTCTTAATCTGTGAGGTAATTTGTAATATTTTAGGAATGGATTTTTTTCAAAAGTATAATTTTTTAATAGATTTTAGTAACCATAAAATTATTGATGCTCAGACAAGGAGCTCTTGTGATGTAATTGTAGGAAATGATGTGGAGTCTGTGCCCATAAAAAGAATTGATCATTTTGTAAATGTTACTCTATCTCCCAAATTGCCTTCCGCGCCTTCTCTTTACTCTAATCTATTATTTAATTTTAAGGAATTATTTACTGATTTATATTTAAATAATAGCTCAGAGTTATGTAATAATGGTAGTACAATGGTAAATGAAAATATGGTTAATGGTAAAAATAATGATGGGGGTAGCAATATAAACAATTCTTCCTGTAGGTATAATACTAGTAATAAAATTAAAAATAATGGTAAATATAGAGGTGCTATAAATAATAGTGATAACAATGAATATAAAAATAAAGTGTTAAAATTTCCCCTTACACCCGCAGAGTATGATGCTTTAAAAGAGTTAGTCCCATATAAATTTAATATAAGAGGACCTCCAATAAATATAAAAAGCAGAAGAATTCCCACATGTCTATATGACAAAGCTAAAGTGGAGATAGGCAGGTTAGTTAATGCTGGGGTCTTATCTCCTTCACATTCACCATGGGGGTTTCCTATTTCCGTTTTGGCAAAACCTTCAGGTAGAGTTCACATTGTAGCTGACCTGAGGCTTCTTAACAAAAGAGCAGTTCGTGACAATTTTAGCTTACTAAATTTAGGAGATTTTTCAAACATACTTGCTGGTGCAAAAGTGTTTTCGGTCCTTGATCTTAAGAAGGCCTTCTATAATTTAAAAGTTCACCCCGATTGTAGAAAGTTTTTAACAATTAACACTCCATATGGAAGTTTTTCGTATAACAGTATAGTTGAAGGTTTTCATTCTAGTCCCACCAGTTTCACTAAATATATCTCTTTAATTCTTTCTCGTATTCCTAATATTTTCATCTATATTGATGACATCCTAATTGCTACTCCAACTCATGAGGAGCATATAAAAGTCTTAGAAATGGTATTTGATAGGTTAAATTATTTTAATTTAAAACTAAGTGCAGATAAGTGCAAAATTGCCCAACCAAAAGTTACATATCTTGGTTTTGATGTGTCGGAAGGTTTTATGCTTCCTAGTGAGGATAAAAGTCTTTCTATATTAAACATTCCAAAACCTAAGACTATTAAGGATCTACGTTCTTTCTTAGGAAGTATAAACTATTTCAGATCTTCTCTTCCTGGAATTTCTAATATTATTTCTCCTCTTCTTTCATTTCTAAAAGGTGCTCCATACTCTCAAAGGAGAGTAAAATGGAATCCTGAGGCTGAAGAAGCATTTAATCTAGCAAAACTGACACTTAAAAATGCTACACCTTTGGGATTTCCCTCTAATAGTGCCAAAATATCAATTTTCACAGATGCCAGTCGAGCAGCCAACTCCCAGTTCACTGAAATTACCAGCTCCTTCAAATACTGCAGAAAATGCAGATGCAACAAGCCATTCACTCCAACTTGGAAGAGAAGACACTGTTACAGAAGTCCTTCCTGAAGCAATCTGCGATGAAGCATTGGTCACACCAGAGCTTTCTCCACAGCAGGATTCTTTAATAGAGGATGACTGTCATTCACTGTCATCTATTTTCCATATTTCATCCAGTGAAGTGTTCAAACTATTTCAGTGTAAAATTGATTATAAAGAACTTCAAACAGCACAAGAAACAGATGTGCAACTTCAAAAATATTTAAACAAGCAAGAAAATACTAATCTCAAGCTGACCAAGCGAAACTATTATTATAAAAATGACCTACTGTCTTTGGTTGTCGATGAATCTATTCCACTTTCACCTCGTGTCTTTGTTCCTGAATCTTTCATTATACCTGTTATTTCTTATTCACATTCACTTGGGCATTTTGGAGTCAAGAAAACTCTGGCATCTCTTAGGAAGCGCTTTGTATGGAAGGATATGCCAAAATACACAAAGCAGTTTGTTCTAAGTTGTGATTCATGTCAGAGATCTAAATCATTACGCAAAATAAGCCCACCATATGAATCTTACCAGCCAGTTTCAGCAAAATTTCAGGTGGTTCATATAGATATTCTTAAAATGCCTGCATGTAAAAATTATAAATATCTTTTAACTTTAATTGATAGATTCTCTCGCTATCTCTTTGCTTTCCCCTTGAAAAACATAGAAACCTCTACAATTGTGGAGACAATTACTAGAGATTTCTTACCCATCGCTGGAGTGGTAGGAACTTATGTTTCGGACCGTGGTGCACAATTTACTTCAGATTTATTTACAAGTGTTTGTGAGGAGTTAGGATCCCGACATAACTTTACTTCTGCCTATACCCCTCAGAGTAATGGACTCATAGAAAACTATCATAGAACACTATTGAGGTCTCTTCGAGCCATGCTGTCGGATGAGTTGGAAGATGTTCAAAATTATTGGTTGGATCTTCTTCCCCTAGTGCTTTATGTTTAAGAACTGCCCCATTAAACTCAGAAGGAATAACCCCTGCTATCTTAATGATGGGTCAAAATCCTTCCCTCCCTGGAGCCTTAATAGAGCAAGTTGAGTCCTCATTCCCACTTTCAATAAAAACATACGCAGAAAAATTGAAATTATTTTTGGGACTCCCTCTATCTCCAGAATTTTCTGCCAAAAATCCAAAAATATATGTCCCAAAGAACTTACAAGATGCAAAATTTGTTCCATGTAAAGAAGCAACAATATGGCAGAAACAAACTAGAAGCGGTATACCATGGTCCCTATCCCATTGTAAAATTTTCTGGTAATAATGTATACATAAAAAAGAATAATAAAATTCAATGCAAAAATATAATAAATATTAAACCATATTTTAGTTTAAGTAATGAAAGTGTTGAATCATAAAAATGTGATAAATAAATTGAAGGTGCTATACAAATCTATTTTTGTAATATTTTTTATTATTTTACATTTCAAAATTTTTTTTTTTTTTTTACAATTTTTTAAGTTATACTATTTTGTTAGAATAAGTTTCCTCTAATGCTTTAATTTCCACTATTTCTTCAAATCACTATTCTAACATCTATGTCAGAAGGTTGGGTGTTCAGGTATGAATCTCCAAGTAACCTGGTTACTTGGAAATTCATTCTCTGGGTGTCACCATCTTGGAATAAAGGTATTATTGATAATATTTAATTTTTTTAATTATATGTAAATAATTATTATTAATCGATATGTATCGAGATGGTTACCGATATATCGATGTGGTATCGATCTTGGGTAGAGTCATTATTGTAAAGAGATTCGAAAACGAAGCCGGTTGAAACAACAAGGTTAAAAACTTGTGACTTTGTAATAGAAATTATTATATAAAATAAAAAAGTATTAAAGCAGAAAAACATTTTAATACACCAACTATACATAATATTATAATTAAGAAAAAAAAAAAAAAAAAATTCTCAAAAGGTGAGAAATAAAAAGATTCGAAGTAAAGAAGTAAAGAGAAGTAAAGAGATTCAAAAACGAAGCCGGTTGAAACAACAAGGTTAAAAACTTGTGACTTTGTAATAGAAATTATTATATAAAATAAAAAAGTATTAAAGCAGAAAAACATTTTAATACACCAACTATACATAATATTATAATTAAGAAAAAAAAAATTCTCAAAAGGTGAGAAATAAAAATTTATTTTATAGTCGAAGTTCTAGGCCTGGCCTTCATACCCTAAGCTATCTACCGACCTTAGAGCTACTTAGCCATCTTATGCACGACCTTATTTTTGCATATATATATATATATATATATATATATATATATATATATATATATATATATATATATATATATATATATATATATATATATATATATATATATATATATATAATGTAGGTAGCGTTTTTTTATTTTTAATAATTTTTTTTTTTAAAAAAGGGTACGATTTTTGCAAAAAAAAAAATTTTTTTTTTTTCAAGTGCTAACAACTTTTTCCTAGATGTGACATCGAAAATCTGTTCTCACCTATGCAAGAAATTGTGGCTAAGATTATTCAGTTAAATTTCCACTTCATGTGGACCAGTGGTTTGACCACTATTCCTTTTTTTCAACTTTGGGTCCAAATAACTTTCAAACCACAATTATAGACTCAGAAAAATTCTCGAAATCAACTCAGAACTTTGGGAAAAAATGCATATACCCTGAAAATTTCAGCTCAATCAGTCAATGAAAAAATATTTTCTAACAAAAGAAAATTAGGATTTTTCTTCTTGCTTTTTTAAAATTTTCTCTTTTTTTGTTTCTTTTGACCGCTCCTTTTCTGCTAGTGAATGTTAATCTTTTTGTTTTGATTTTAGATACCCCATAAGATTTAGTTGAAATTTTTTTTCTTGTAGCACCCGGAGGTCCTCTTCTAATTTTCTGACTGTAGATACTACATTTAGCTATTTCGAGCCTATCCTGAAACATTGTAAAATACTCCCATACTGCTGAAGCTGTTGAATCACTATTATGAATCAAAAAAAATTTTTTTTTTTTTTTAAATTTTGGTACTTTTTATTATACAAAACTAATTTTCTGAATTTTTTTCTGAGAAAATGCATATAATTATTAATTTAAGTGAATGTTTCATTCCAGTGCTTTTGACCTCTTTACAAATTTTAGGCAACCCCGGCCACGGCAAAATTCCAGCCTCAGTCGGTCCCTAATTAGCGCATTACAAAAGTGTAAGACTATCATTCATTGGCTTGTGTCCGTGCAGTGTCGTCTCCTCATTGGTGATGTAGGTCATTCTTTGCATTTTTTTCCAGAATACTCTAGTCTCATCACAATTTAATATTTCCTTCATAACAATATCGTGGTACTCTCGATCCCATAACCTCAAAGCATAGGGTTCTGTTCGCTAATCTCTTCTGCGCCTCTACTCTGTCCTCATCTGCACCAAGTTGGATTATGGCTACATGGTACACAGCCAGACCTCCCCACATTTAATTCTTTTACTTTATCCAGTTCAAAATAAATTGATCCAAATTTGGGACCGACAGGAGTTGGAATTTTGCCAGGGACCAGGGTTGCCTAAAATTTGTAAAGAGATCAAAAGCACCGAAATTTTAGGCTAAGGAAATTAGATATAATTTTAATTAATTTAATTATACGGAAGAAGTAGAATAATCAACATAAACTTAAATTAATGATTACATGCATTTTTTCGGAGAAAATTTCAAAAAATTACAGATTTTGTATAATAAAAGTTTGAAAAAATATATACAAAAATTTTGAAAAAATATTTTTGATTCACAATAGTGATTCAACTGGTTTACTTAGGTAATATGAAAATGAAAAAATTAATATCAACAGTGACTCTCTTGCCTTCTGGAAGGCAAACAAGAATAATCTTCCCGCACTAGCAAGAGTATATTTGTGCCCACCAGAAAGCTCCAGTGCCAGTGAAAGAGAATTCAAAATAGGGAAATCAGTTCAAAAAGTTAGAATCAAACTACTGCTAAAAATGTGAATATGCTACCATTTTTAAAATACAATCTTAGAGCAGTTACATATTCAACGTCACTGCCCTCTCTGTTCCTGAGCATTTCAATTACCTAAATTATAAAACATGATGCAAATGTTCAAGAAAATTCTGGTAGTGAATAGTGATTTAAGTGAATGAATGGCTTGTTTCCTCTTTTATGTTGCATTCATTTTGTCACACCCAATATGTAACGAAGGAGTAATGGAATTAAAATCTTAATTTTCTTTGAATTAATCCACCTATTAATAAGTATAATTTGCAATTAACGCAAACAGGTAAGCCCTTGTTTTCTCTGATTATTATCCAGGGCCTCAGTCGAGCCATAATCCAAATAGCTACAGGAGACTTTCCTTCATCACCTAAGGTTATCCTTGAGGTTTGAGGATAATGCAATGTCTCTCTATTTATTGCGAGAACGTAATTATATGGGCAAATTACCTACATTTTCAAACTTTGGAATCATCTGTGCTGTCTTCCATTTTACAGGAGGTAACACGGAATCCTCCTTACTGGTCTTTTGCAAATGTGCACAGTACACTGCATACTTAACTTAAGCATACCCTTTCAAAAGGTATGGTCCCATGTAGGGACCACCGGGGCTGGAATCTTGGCCTCTGGCCCGGGTTGCTTAAATTTTTTAGAGGTCAAACGCACTGAAATTTTAGGTTATACTACTGTACTAATAGCTCCTCCTTGATCTGGACCAACAATTTATTATATATATATATATATATATATATATATATATATATATATATATATATATATATATATATATATATATATATATATATATATATATATATATATATATATATATTATATCAAAGAACATGTTGGTTTCCATAGTACAAGTTTCTCTGTGGTCTTCCTTCCCAAGTAGGAGTAGAATAGTCAAAATTCACTTAAATTAATGATTATATGCATTTTTCAGAAAAAAAAAATCAGAAAATTAAGGATTTTGTATAAAAGTTTGAAAAAAAAAACTACAAAAAAAAATTTTTTTTTTCCTGATTCACAATAGTTATTCAACGGGTTTACCTAGGTAAGACCCTAAAGTAAAGTTTGTAAAAATGTAAGATATGAAATTATCAATACAACCTGTAATTATACATATCATTGTTATTTTATTGCTGTGTATCAAATTTGTATAATTTAGCTACATTATTTCAAAATTATTTTATTTATAATTTCAGCAGCTTGTGCAGTATGGGAGTACTTTACAATGTTTTAGGAATAGGCTCGAAATAGCTAAATGTAACATCTGCAGCAAAAAAAAGAAATTAGAAGAGCATCTTCGGGTATTCCAAGTAAAAAAATTTCAACCAAATCTTTATGGGGGCATATATATGACATATATATGACAAGTAAGATATGAAATTATCAATACAACCTGTAATTATACATATCATTGTTATTTTATTGCTGTGTATCAAATTTGTATAATTTAGCTACATTATTTCAAAATTATTTTATTTATACTTTCAGCAGCTTGTGCAGTATGGGAGTACTTTACAATGTTTTAGGATAGGCTCGAAATAGCTAAATGTAACATCTGCAGCAAAAAAAAGAAATTAGAAGAGCATCTTCGGGTATTCCAAGTAAAAAAATTTCAACCAAATCTTTATGGGGGCATCTAAAATCAAAGCACAGAGATGAATATTCACTAGCAGAAGAGGAGCGGTCAAAAGAAACAGAAAAAAAACAAGAGAAAACCTTAATTTTCTTATATTTTGTTTGATTTAATCTATCATTAGAAGTATAATTTGCTATTTTAACCCCTACAAGCAAACCCCGGTTTTCCTTGATTTTTAGCCTGGGCTAATAAAAATGGGCGGGGTTTGCCGGGGACCGGGGCCCCGGTCGGTCCATAGTCCACATACTTATGACACCAATCAATCCCCTGGACTGTTTCCGATTCCATAAATTTGCTTAACCCTTCCTTTCACTCTCCAAATCCAGCCAACCTGCTACCATACTGGACGCATCCTTCCTATCCTATTCAGTGCCTCACAAAGAGTCGGTTCTAGTTTATACAGACAGATCCAAAATGTTGGATAGCTTCAGTGCATGCCTAGTTTTTTGATCTCTGGCTTGTGCACTCCTTTCCCACCAATGCCTCGGTCCTCATAGGAGAGCTCACTACTGTACTAATAGCTCCTCCTTGATCTGGACCAATCATTTATTATATATTCCAACTAATGCAGCACCTTTCAAGTGCTACTAGCCTCTTAGTCAAAGAACATGTTGGTTTCCATAGTACAAGTATCTCTGAGGTCTTCCTTTCCCGAAGTCAGGGTTACAGGAAATAAAGAGGTGCTAAATAGGGACAATGTTGCCATCATTCATGACAGTAAGTGTGGAAATTTATAATTTCACCTTGGTAAAGTCAGGAACCTCATTTGTGTATGCTAGTGCTGCTTCTCAGAATGAACCATTGGTACTTCTTCCAAAATGTCTACTGGTTTACCTTCATTCATAGGAGACTATTGCTGGTGGTGGTTATTAAATCCCAATAACTTATGGAGAGAGTTTAACTTTCTTTCTGCATTCTTCTTGTCTGTGCCTCAGTCAAGATACTCAACAACTAACACCAGTCAAAGTAATCCATTTACTAGACCAAATTAACCAAAACCAGAAACACTTAGGAAAATGCAGTTTGACATTGTGACATTGTTACTAATTACTTAAACTGTTGCTCTATTGACTGAGCTCATAAAATTATCACACAAAACAAAAATAATTTAACCAAAAATATTTAATAGTGATGAATATCATGATTTAAATTTTTCTTACAATATTTCAAGCAGTATTTCTCTTTCAAATACCCAATGGCACCAAACCAATGGGTTCTACTATTAGAAAAACATTTGTCTGGTGCATTTCTCAAACTATATAATGTTGAAGGTAAGACTATGAAAACTTATCCAGAGATAAAGAAACTTTTAAAATGGTATTTACATGAAGTAATTGCAAATTTGTGATTTGCAAGTAATAATATCAGACAAATATATTACATTTGGAATTCATGATTTGAATTTTAAGTTTAAGTTTGCAAATTGAATGTTATTTCCATCAATATATTATAATGTATATATGTCAGAAATAAAATTGAAATTTACAAAATATCTTTTGAGTTTTTCCATGCAAATGTTACTAATGGAAATTGAATATCATAATGAAACAATATATATATAATATATATATATATATATATATATATATATATATATATATATATATATATATATATATATATATATATATATATATATATATATATATATATATATATATATATATATATATATATTTTCTACCTTAGAAACCGTATCCAGCAAATGAGAGGAAGCATCATCTGTCATTTCAAGTGATTGTTCAGAGTGTTGCAGGGAGAGATCCGAGACCATCTTAACACTTTTGAAAATCTATATGAAAAAAGTTTAAATAACTAAAAATTCTTTAAAATATAACTCTCCGCTTGTCAGGAACAAAAACTGTTCCATAGAGTAATAATCAAACATTTAAAATATGTGTGCATAAATTTAAATAAAATATGAATAGCTTCCTTTTGTAAAGACTATGAATGAAATCTACGATATTGGGAGTAAATTTTTGGGTCTATCATCAGACCAATAAAAACTAGTAGATTTAAGAACAAAACTCACAAAATTCTGCGGCTTGCAAAAAGCATTAAAAGAAATATGTGGTCTCGTGTATTACTTAAAACATATTCTCTAATCCTCTCAATATCTATGAAGGGAACAAACAAGGGAAATATATTTGAAAAATAAATTTTCAATATTATAAAGAAAATTGTTAGGTAAGCAACCATCATAATGAGTGATCATTTAAATATTTTCATTGAGAATTATTTATAAACGTCTGCATATAATAGCTGAAAAAAGTTCCTGTCTGATAGTTTAGATACATGCATTTTATGAAATGTTCATCGAACATAAAATGCACTTTTTACTATCTGAATAAGGCAGAAACACAATATTTCAAAAAACAACTCTTGAGCAGAGCTATGAGTGAGAGCCTAGATGTTGAATAACAGTGGTGAATGAAAGTGATGAAAGAGAGCTGGATTAATAAATTTCAAATAACATCAGAGTATCTAGACTGTTTTACAATTGACATAAAGCTTAGGCCCAAAAGATATGTATGGCTTTTGTAAGGATCACATTGCTGGTGAACTAACTTCACTTCTCTCTAATTCTTGGTTCCCTACTTCAGCATTTTGGTGAATCTTTCACAGTCGCACTAAATATATTGAAAGCCTTCGATGAAGCGTGGCACAAAATTTTGATTTCTGAACTTTCCTTTTTTAGACCATCCTTCTAATAATTTCCTTCCCGTCGTTCTAAAGCAGCTATTGTAGACGGATATTGTTCTTAAATGGTAAAGTTCCTCAGGAATCTGACCTA
>SEYY01000365.1:29360-40523 GCA_009176605.1 Armadillidium nasatum
TTATATATATATATATATTATATATATATATATATATATATTATATATATATATATATATATATATATATATATATATATATATATATATATATATTATATATACTAGGGACCGACGGGGCCGGAGTTGCCTAAAATTTGTAAAGAAGTCAGAAGCACTGAAATTTTATTTAAAAATTATATATAAATTTAATTGAGGTTTACTTAATTATAAGGAAGGACTAGAATAGTCAACATTCACTTAAATTAATGAATATATGATTTTTCCAGGGAAAATTTTAAGAAAATTACAGATTTTGTATAAAACTTAAAAAATTCAAAAATTCAAAAAAAAAATTTTTTAATCATAATAGTGATTTCAACAGGTTTACCTAGGTAAGACCCTAAAAAGTTTGAAAAAATTTACGATATAAAATTATCAATATAACCTGTATTTATACATATTGTTAATTTATTGCCATGTATCAAATTTGTATCATTTAGCTACATTATTTCAAAATTATTTTGTTTATACTTTCAGTCATTATGGCTAAAAGATCAGTTTCATCAGTATGAGAGTACTTTACAATACTTCAGGGTAGGCTCGAAATAGCTAAATGTAACATCATCAGTCAGGAAATTAGAAGAGGACCTTCGGGTGCCCCAATTAAAAATTTTCCAACCATATCTTTATGGGGGTATTTAAAATCAAAACAAAGATGAGCATACACTAGCCGAAAAGAAGCGGTCAAAAGGAACAGAAAAGAAATCTTAATTTTCTTATATTTTGTTTGAAATAAATTTATTATCATTTGATTGATTGAGCTGAAATTTTCAGACCAATAATAATATTAACATAAATAAATAACCAAAATAACCAAATAATATTAACATAAACAATAAACTATCTTGGAAACCATATATCACAATGGTTGCTAAAGCTGCCTCTAAGAAGCTGGGAATTCTGTTCAGGTTGCGAGAATTTTTTCTTCTGAACAGTTACTTCAAATATATAAGGGTCTTATTCGCAATTGTATAGAGTACTGTTCTCACATTTGGGGGCTCTGGCTCCCCCTCTCTTCTGGAAAGGGTTGAGTTAAAAGCTAAAAGATTAATAAACTGTCCCCTACTTTCAAACTCTCTTGAGCCTCTATCTCTGCAACGTGACTTTGACGCGCTATCTCTTTTCTATAGGTACTCCAATGGCAGGTGTTCGAGGGAATTGGCCTCTCGCATTCCTCCACCGTTGCGTCGTCCTCGTTGCACAAGGGGTGCCATGCTTTCGCACCAATTTTGTGTGGATGTAGGAAACACCAGGCTGGCCCGTTGTGGTACCTTCTTCTTTCCAGCCATCTCTCTACATCATCTATTTTTCATCCACTCTTCAAGGCTTCCGTCTGTGCCCACCTGAGGAATGTGGGTTAGGTCTGTGCTTGAATAAGTTTTTTTTCATTTTGTGTATGCCCCCTCCTTGAAATGGGCTATGCCCGTGAGTGGCGGAATTCTGTATTTAAAAAAAAAAAACCAAGACGATAGTTTAGAACTAATTTGGGCACAGATAACATGACCATTCTTAAAGTCTCAAAAACTCAGTTCATTCACCTTTCTACTTGATAACTTTGAGAAAACACAACTCAACCCTACTTCTGTCATTATTCTTGGTGAATCAATTTCTCATTATCTTTCTTGCAAGGACCACAATGTTTCTCTAACTATACAAGCTTTTAAGTGGTTAGGTATTCTAAGGCAATTTTAGAATTTTAACACTGGTATAACTGTTTGCTGCATACATGGATACTACTGTTCCTTGTACGGCATATACATCACTTACCTTTTGTGGCTTCAATAGTAAAGTTCTTCTTGAATGAATGACACAGTATTATCAATTCACCTACTGTAACTGACTCACTCCTATCCCTTTCTGGAAACAGAATTCCTGCATCACTCCCTTTATTCAATTGCTATTACAATAGCCATTCCTCTTTTTCTATCTCTAGCTATGCACTTAAATTTTTGAAATATTATGCGAAGGAGTCAAGACATTTTTTGGGCAAAATTCACATTACTATTTAAAAATTGAAAGGACAGGTTGTAATGAAAAGATTTAAAGAAAGACATGAAGCAAAAAATTCACATGAGTTAAATTTTATTTAAGCTAGTCAAAAACAAAGCTAAGCGGTGAAGGTAAATAAATTATATATAAAAAAATTCAAATTAAAAAAGTAAATCAAACCTTAACACAATTTTTTGAAATTTCCTCAAATTTCAATGACTTTTGCTTCATATCTTCAATGATTCTTGAAGGATACTCAATTAATTCCGCAACTTGATTCTGCATTTCCTTTAATAATGAAGACTCATCTTTGCAGTTCTTGTCACAAAGTTCACCAATATTTTTCATCTGTGGATATCATACATTAAAAACTTCTGATAGACGCAATGCTTTTTTTTTCTTTCTTATATACATACAGATTAAAAATAGTCAACAGAATGAAATAAAATTGAAGGTACAGTCTTAGAAGATAAAAGTTCATTATAAATTTAATAACTAATACCATAGTATAAGCTTATACTATGCTAAGTACTAAGTCATTATATATTTTTTTAACTTAGGAAAAAAAACTATGTGAGAGAGAGAGAGAGAGAGAGAGGAGAGAGAGAGAGAGAGAGAGAGAGAGAGAGAGAGGAGAGAAGAGAGAGAGAGAGAGAGAGAGAGAGAGAGAGAGAGAGAGAGAGAGAGAGAGAGAGAGAGAGAGAGAGAGAGAGAGAGAGAGAAGAGAGAGAGAGAGAGAGAGAGAGAGAGAGAGAGAGGAGAGAGAGAGAGAGAGAGAGAGAGAGAGAGAGAGAGAGGGGGGAGAGAGAGAGAGTATATATATATATATATATATATATATATATTATATATATATATTATATATATATATATATATATATATATATATATATATATATATATATATATATATATATATATATATATATATATATAATATATATATATAACTTTATCGTCATGTACTTAAAATGAAGTACTTGTAAATTATGAAGAAAAATTAGCTTATCTGACAATTCAAGAGAAATTCAATTTCTTTTCTCAGTGTAAATGTTTCCTACCTAGCTAAACATTTATCTATTATTTCGTGGAATAGTTCAGAAAAATTTGATTTAAGACCTGAAAAATTTATGGGGAAAAGTTCAGCAAAAATTTCCTAAAAGAGATCAACTTCTCTAAGTCTTGTGATTCTGCTTTAAGTATCAATGTATTATGTGAGGAGAGTTTTGTTGCATATTGCCTTTGTGGAATATATTGACTCAGGTTCTAATAATCTCTGGTCGAAAGAAAAATTTCTCAGGAAAATTAAAAACCCATCTTTGCTTGGAACTATTACTGATATTCTTGGCATTAAAATGCCTACCAAAAATTCTGAGTTGTTTGTCTGGAAATAAATTCCAAAGTCTGAATATATTCTCAGACTCACAAATTATGCTGGCATGGGTAGTGGGTAGTACAGAAACAAGGGGTTAAAGGTAAAAAAAATTTTTTTTGGTTGAAAATCAGGTTCAAGATATTCTAAATATGAGGTCCTCTCAAAGAAAATCACTTTCTGAGCCTCAAATTTCAAAAGGGGAGGATGGTGGTTGCTTTAGTCTACGTCTAGTAGGATTAATGATAATTGTGTGGCAGAGATGTTCGGGCTGTAAGGTTTTGGAGCAAAGTTGTGTTCCTAATATTTCTAAATATGTGGCTATGGCAAGAATTTTCGTTTCAACGTATAAATGTTGCTGGAGTGGTTGTGGTACATCCAGTTATTATTCAAAAGGCTTTGTTTTGTGTTTTTTTTATTCTGAGAGTAGCGGATACCTAGTAGGGAAGTAGTAGTAGTTAAGGACCGGGAGAATAAATTGTTTATGTTGTAGTAGCTAATATTTGCCGATTGTGTATGTTTGAGTTGGAGATGATTTTTAGTGCATTTAATTTCCTGGTTAAGAAGTTTTGAATCTGTTTGGTGAGGTAAGGTGTGTCAAAGTATCCAAGTATTTTGGGTGTTTGTTTACTGGGAATAGTGTATTGTCCAGCATTATATATATATATATATATATATATATATATATATATATATATATATATATATATATATATATATATATATATATATATATATATATATATATATATATATATATATTGGAAGGGATCGCCTAATCGGTGCTAGAATTAGTCACGCCCTTCTTAAATAAAAATAAACTTGTAACTGTCAAAACCAAGTTCGTTATAACAATGTGGCTAAATAAAAGTCGTCAGATGCTATTTTAATGTTTACTATAATATATATATAGATGATATTTACAAGGAACAATGCATTAAATAGTAATTTAATTAAGATGTTATTTTAGCGCGTGTAATTAATTTTACAATCTATTGGCCTATCTTCGGAAACGTGTAAGCTCTTTCTAATGGAAAAGCAAACTCCTTGCAATTCCAAGGGACATTATATGCACCTTTACAACTGTATTCTATCTACTTTATAATCTTTGTCTTTACGGAGACCGAATAGACACTCCGTCTGTTCTAGGATAGTTAGCTTTTAGAATGTCATGTGACTCCTACAAGACACTCCTTGATCATACATCAAAGCAACTAAACCCTCCCGACAATCTTGCTACTCCAGACCTTAGTGGATGCTACTCCAGCGTTCTATCCTAATCCAGGCTAGAATAATCCAATGGCAACCCGGCTGTTCCTTCAGCTGTTCTCACCCAGCTTAGCTTCTGGTCAGCTCAGATCACTCAAGCTCTCTCAGCTCAAGCAGTTCCTCCTCGTCTCTCTTCGGACATCGAGATAAAGTCGAATCGTTTTTAAAGCGACATGATGGT
The DNA here is from genome assembly GCA_009176605.1 of Armadillidium nasatum. NCBI lineage: Eukaryota > Metazoa > Arthropoda > Malacostraca > Isopoda > Armadillidiidae > Armadillidium > Armadillidium nasatum. Next base: position 34,214 of record SEYY01000365.1, read on the forward strand.
TAATCTTCTTTCTTCATTCGAACGATCTTCAAATAAATAATTACAGAGTTTCCCTTAAAATTTACACACAATTACTATTTCAAAGGGTAACTTTTATATCCTTAAATAACTTTTACTTTATGACAGTTTATTAGTAAATTAGAGCTTCAATCGTCCTCAATGTTTTTAAGTAATTTTTGTTTACTAACTAGACAACTTTTGGTATATAATTCTTCATTAGATTCGGTCGATTAGTCTAGTTATTCTCACATCTGTAATTTTCCAGCTTGCATTCAAGTCTTTGTCGGCCATATTTGAACCTCTGCGTCACGTGATCCTTTGAGAAATTTGTCTTCTGCACACTCGCGATTTCTATTTACTATACGCTTATTAATTATTTTAAACCACTTTTAGTTTATTATTCACTATTCCTTCTTACATAATTACACATAAATATATAATACACATAAATAAATATATAAAACACTTATATCTAAACTAAATAATTATCTAAAGCTAAATAACTATATTTACAATTTCTGGAGTTCCGCCATTTTATTTGCACTTTGACACTGTAACTTTACGAAGTCTTTTACTCTTTTAAATAATTTATTATACAATGGAGGATTCATTTAACATTAAAATAATAACATAAACAAGAAATATGGATAAAATACTAATAATAATAATAATAAAATATATAAAACAAGTACATTTAATATAAATAATAATAAGCCAAAAACCTAAAATATATCATTCTGCAATCGAACTAAATTAACTATTCTAAAAAACGGACTGCATTGCTGTTTTATTATTATTGAACAAAACTACAATAAAACCATATACTAAAATATTTTTAAACAATAACTTATATATATATATATATATATATATATATATATATATATATATATATATATATATATATATATATATATATATAATATAATATACCTCTAAATACTAAAATAAATTAAATAAAGTTATACAAGTGCCTCAATTTCTACTCATTTCGGTTTGCCTCCGAAAATCAAGCGATATCATACTTCTTTGTCATTTATGATACAAAAGATATTTTCTCAGGTCAAGTTATATTCCAAAATCCTTTACACACCCCGTTGCTAAAATATTAGTTGCCTGAAGAGAACATGTCTTAAATAAATGACTCTACTATCTTACTTAACCTATAAAAGAAAATTCTTAAAATTACGTTTTCGTCAACTTATCTATATTCGCCATCCCTCTCTATCTCTCTCTATCTGAGATCGTCTATTAACTTAATTACTAACTTAACATCTATATTATATATTTACAAGTACTTATCTATTTAATTAAATAGATTTTGGTATCATCTTCTTCTTCTTTACTCTCTATCTCTCTCTCTCTTCTCTCTCTTTCTCCCATCAATTTTCTCGAAATTATTCTCTTCTTATAAGCGCTTTATCACCATGCTAATCTTCTTGCATTAATACTTGGAGCTAAAATACACTATAAAATAAAATATTATGAAACCTTGAATGAAAAATATACCATATTTGACAAATTCTACCCTCTCAGGACAATTGTTTAGATTTCCTGGAGTTAAAGATTACACTCTGAATCTTTTATTTTTCCTGTGTGATTTATTCCTGGACATCAATGTTGAATTAATCCATTTATTTCCATTTGGACGTCAATGTTGTTTTATTCCAATTAAATTCCTTTGAGTCCCTGAGTAGTCTTGCGTAAGGTACCTACCAAGCACTAGTCATATGACGGCTCTACTTGAAGTCTTCCTAAGAACTAACTTCAATGAATCGAAATTCTGCAGAGGGGTGAATAAGAAAACATTTCTCATTCCCGTGAGACTCTACCAACAAATTCACAAATTCACAGCTGTGTTTCAACAATAGACAATACCGCAGTATTCATTTTCCTTTTATCACACATTACTCAATATAAATGAACCATAAATATATAATTTTACATAAAATATAAATGAACCTATAAATCTCCACTTAACAATGTTTCTCACTTAGAAACAACCAAAGCATCTTAATTACCAATAATATCAATATAAGACCGATCACATTTCTCGATCTATATTCAATAGGTCTTCTAGGTAAATCACTAGAATCGATTCACTGGACCTCTTGAGCGCAAATTGTATCTATTCTCCTGGTGAATATTTCTGTTACTATTATTAGTACTATTATTTCCTCTACTAACTGGAAAATAATCTGTATCATCGTCTGACTCTGAATCAGGGTTTTCTTCGTTTGTTACATTATTTCTTTCTACATTTGGGAGTATTTTCTGTCTCTTCCTGAAAATCGTAAGTCCATTCCGGTAATTTGCAGATTTTTAATCTGTTAATATGTACTTTTTCCGTTCTTTTGTGCTGGTCATATAAGGGTTTTATGGTGTAATTTACGGGGGAATATTTCTCTATTATTCGGTAAGGTCCCAAATATCTCGGTTTCAGCTTACTACCTCTCTTACATCTATAATTGTCTTTTAACCATACAAAATCTCCGACTTCCATTTCTCTAAAATTACGATCTCTGTAATGTTCTTTCCTCTTACTTTGTGTATTAGCACTAAATTTGTGTGCTTCCTCGTAAGCTTCCTTAATTTTATTGCTCATCTCTTCCTTCACATTTCCTCCGATATAATCATAAGATGCGCCAGTTTTTATAATATCAGAAAGGGGTAAACTTGCATCTCTTCCAAAAAACAAAAAGAAAGGAATTTCATTAATGCTAGAATGATATGATGTATTTAATGCTAAAGTTACATATGACAAATAATCTTCCCACTGATTTAAAGATGAGTGTTCTAAAGCAGAACTAAGAGCTTTTTTAATGCTTCTATGAGATCTCTCAATATAGCTATTACTTTGGGGATGGAAACTTGTGGTATAATGAATTTTTGTTTTAAACAAATCACAAACCTACTTAAACAATTGTGAATGGAACTGAGTTCCGTTATCAACAATTACGTGTAAAGGAATGGAAAATTTATTAATATAATCAATAAGGCATTCTACTATAGTTTCTTTCCTTAATATTGGGAATGGGATATGTCTGTAAAAATCTGGAGAAGTGATCAATAACTGAGAATATGTATTTGTTTCCTTTCTCTGTCTCCGGGAGTGGTCCAACTATGTCTATGCCTAAATGAACTCCTGGTGCTATTGGTGTGTTATATGTTTGTAGGGGAGCTTTAATAGTGTTATAGGGTGAAATCTTTTGGCAAACCAAACAGCTTCTACAATACTCCTTTAAATCTTGTCTCATACTTGGCCAATAAAAGAACTCTTCGGCTCTATATAATGTTTTTGTGAATCCTGAATGAAAATTTAAATTGGAATTGTGAGATATATACATAGCCGCATGTTTAAGTGTATGGGGAATCACTAAAGTTTCTAAATAAGGTCGTTGATGTTTGTTTTCTGAAATAAAATGTAAACAACCTTCCTTCATCATAAAACTAGATAAATTTACGTCTCTGGGAACTCTTTCAAAATTCCTACCTTCAAAATAATTAATTATTCTCCTCCATTCTATATCTCTTAACTGCTCCTTCCTCACATTTTCTGCACTCAATACTAACGAAGGATTTATCTCTTCTGAGTTATTTATTACTTGGATGCTTCTGCTTAAGGCATCAGGAATTACATTATTTTTACCCGCTCTGAATTGTATATCAAAGTTATATTCCGTTAATAGCAAAGCCCATCGTGCTATCCTAGGGGTTTCTGGTTTAAATTTGAATAAGTATCTCAAGGGCTGGTGATCAGAAATAATTATGAACTTGTGTTCGTAAAGGTAATAATCGAAATGTTTCACAGATTTGACTATCGCTAATGCCTCTCTTTCTGTTACACTGTACCTTGTCTCTTGTGGTGTCAGTTTACGAGAAAAGTAAGCAACAGGACGATCGATTCCATCTATCTCTTGCGTTAAAACTCCACCTATAGCCAAGTCTGAAACGTCTGTGTGTAATTTGAAAGGGGAATTAAAGTCAGGGTGAATGAGTATTGGGGAAGTAGATAGTAGTTCCTTTATTTTATTAAATGCCTCATTCTCTAAATCTGACCATATGAATTTAGAATACTTTTTCGTTAAGTTTGTAAGAGGAGCGCAGATTTCTGAGAAATTTTCTATAAACTTCCGATAGTAACTTGCCATGCCTAAGAATCGTCTCACTCCTTTCGCATTCTTTGGTGCCTGATAATCTCTAATTCCCTGTACTTTTATAGGATCTATTTGTATACCTTTTCTTGAGATGATATGACCTAAATACTTCACTGATTCCTTCGCGAACTTACATTTCTTTAAAGTTAATTTAAGCCCTGCATCTTTATATATTTTCAGTACCTGTTCTAGATATTTTAAATGCTCCTCAAATGATGAACTGTATAATATTAGATCATCCATGTAAATTTGACAAAATTTACCGAGTACTTCTGAAAATAATATATTTAATACTTTGGTGAACGTACTAGGAGCTCCAGCTAATCCAAATGACATGCGGACGTGTTCGTATTTCAAATTATCTGGACCTATGAAACTAGTCTTTGGTCTATCTTCCTCTTCTATCAATATTTGGTTAAAACCTTTCAGATTGTCTAAGACTGAAAAATAGCGAGATCCATTTAGTGAAGCTAAAATCTCACTGACCTTTGGCATACTCATTACTTCTACTTCCGTGACTTTATTTAACTGACGTCCGTCGAAAATAAACCTAAAACTCTGATCTGATTTCTTAATTAATAAAATAGGCGAGTTCCAAGCACTATTTGACCTTTCTATCAACCCTATCTTCAACATCTTATCTATGTGCTCTTGCATTATTTCTCTTGTCGCTTGGGGCAAACGATACTGAGGAGTAAAGATTGGTTTAGTTTCCCCTGTATTTATCTTATGCTTTGCCAAAGTACATAATCCGATGTCATCGGAAGTTTGAGCGAAGGCATCTTTGTATTTCTTAATTAATTCTATTATCTTTACCTGCTGACTAGTCTCGAGATTGTCTAAATCTACGTCTTCCAGATTAAATGCGTTTTCCGACTTTACAATATTTTCCACCTCTATCTCTTCATCCTCCGCTAAGAAAACGTCTCCTATTAATTCGTTCTTACTTATGACAGCCTCATGATCTAAATAATTGGCAATAGTAAAAGGAATTTGTAACTTCTCATTAACACATGCAAGTGTATTCCCAACTCTCATTCCTCCCTTGCAATTCGATTCTATCACTACAGTTTTTCCTCTCCATTTCTTCCCTACTACGCCGTGAGTTTTTACAAAAGACCTCGGTGGTAAAACTATTTTCTTGTCTACTTTGAGTTTATTTTGATACAAATCTTCCTTCTGAATTTTAAAGCATTCTAAGTTATGATTGTCTACACATACAATCGGCATTATATGTTTATTTATTTGTATAAAATTCTCCTCTAAATCGAATGTAACCTTCCCTAGTCTTCTCATAATATCTCTCCCAATCAAAATTTCTCCAGTGAACTGAGTTTTATCTAAAACATAAACCTCATGTACTATCCTGATTTTTCCTATGATTAAATAAAGAGAAACTTTCCCTAAAATATCTAATATTTCTCCTGTAACGCTAGATGCTTGTATTTGTGTGGTTTTTATTTTACTATTAACTAGATCCATTTTAGATAGTTTACAATAGAAATTCATAAGAAACGACTGAAATATTAGCTCCAGAATCAAAAAAGGCTAAAGCTTTCATACTATTTACTTTTATATATACAACAGGGCTAATGTAACCGTCCTCAATGGATCTACCTACTAGTTTTTTGAACTGATTAGGAAAGGGAGTGTTTCTTCTAACATTTAAATATGGGCATTGAATCTTCTTATGGCCTATTTCTCCACAATGGAAACAATCTATATTATTTACATGGCCGTAATTATTTCTGTTTTGATATCTAGGATAATTATTATAATTAGGGGTGTTTCTGGATCTATTGGGGTAACTAATTCTTTCTGGGTTATTGTTATTTATATTATTTAATGGTTTCTTATTAGGAATTAACTTTTCTGCTTTTACAGCTGCTTGTATGCAAGCATTATAAGTCGGATATTCTTGTATACCTATTAACTTTTTAATCTCTAAGTTCAATCCATTTATGAAAATAGAAATTAGAAATTGATCTCTACTTTCTACATTATCAAACTCTGTCAGAAATTCCATAACTTCCTCACTGATTTCATCTATCTTATCTGCGTAACTTCTCACATCTAAGTTATTTTGCTTAACGTTAGTATATCTACTATAGGACTCTTGTTTAGATATGACAGTCTGGAATCTTTTGGCTAAG
>SEYY01000365.1:48732-76117 GCA_009176605.1 Armadillidium nasatum
CTCATTTCAAACTGCTCCTTTTTCATCTAGAGTTGCCTCTCGTCTTCATATTTCCGATTCCATTCATGCAGATCTGGATATAATTTCCCAGTGGGGTCGTCTCAACCTTGTGAAATTCAATCTTTAAAACTCTTCTAGAAATCTCTCTCTCAAAGACACTGTAAACTTTTCTATTTCTTAGGACGGTTCTCCCGTCTCTTCTGTTGACAATATAAATATTCTTGGCCTTACTATAAACAATAAAATGTCTTGGAAATCTCATATCACAATGGTTGCTAGGGCGGCCTCAAAGAAGCTAGGAGTTTTGTTTAGACTGCGAGAATTTTTTCTTCTTCGCAGTTATCCAATTATGCAGGGTCTCATCCGCCCTTGTATGGAGTACTGTTCTCATACCTGGGGGGGCTCATGTTTCACCCGTCTTTTGGATAGGGTTGAGTCAAAGGCTAAAAGACTTATAAACTGTTCTGCTCCTACAAATTCACTTGACCCTTTATCTATGCGACGTGAAGTTGTTGCCCTTTCTCTTATCTATAGGTACTACAGCGGCAAATGCTCGAGGGAACTTTCCACTCGCATACCTCCACCTTTACGGCGTCCTCGTAGCACAAGGGGTGCATTGTCTGCACATAAATTTTGTGTAGACATAGTCAACTAAAAGTTTGTTCGCTGTGGTGCCTACTCCTTTCCAACCACCTCTGTTTTGTGGAATTCTCTCCCATCTTCGTTAGGTGGAGCTTGTGGGTCGTTTTATCTCTTCTATTGTTCTAGCACCCATCCTTGAATAGGTTATGCCCGTGAGCGGTGGTGATGGGTAAAAAAAAAAAAAATATCCATTCAAAATACCAATTTAAAAGCCAAAAATTACTTTAAAACGATAAAATCATAAAAAAATAAAAAGAGTAACAAATAACTAAAACTTAGCATGTTAAAAACTGAGCTTTCGATTCAACACCCAGAGAACTTTATTCAAGATAAGCAAAGAAAGATAACTGAAATTTCTACTCCAAGACGAAGACACAAAAATTTTTTTGGTTTGGAATTTAAAAAAAAAAAAAAAAAAATTAGCATGAAATGTTTGGTACTTACGTATTAACGCCACCGCCATAAGTTGTGCTATATATATATATATATATATATATATATATATAATATATATAATATATATATATATATATATATAATATATATATATATATATATATATATAAAATGTGAAGCTTAAAAAGTTTAATTTTATAAGGTTTAAAACGCGCACGCAGTTATCTTTTTGATTCCTTGTTGCCTTGTTGTTTTCTGATTTTTGACGCCATTTTTTCTAGTGCTCCGAAAATGCGTATTTGGGATTTGCCAAAAACAAAACAAGATGTAATTTTATTTTTTCAGGAGCGAAATATTTTACCAAAAAAAAGAAAATGTACCAATTCCAATGACATGAAACTTTATTTTGGTGAACGTAAGTTTTGGAAATGTAATTTAAGACAGTGTGATCAGCAAGTGGGACTTAGAAAAGACAACTGGTTTGAGGGAAGCAGAATTCCATTTTGTTCAGCTTTGAGATTCATATACTGCTGGTGCGAGGAGTTGGCGTCGATTAAATTTTGTGAAAAGCAACTTGATTTATCGGATAAAACTTATAGATTGGAACAATTACATGCGTGAATTGTGTCTTGGATATGGAGAATAAACCAAACAAGAAGGTAAGTGGACCAGATTGCATTGTGGAAATTGATGAAAGTTTGTTTACTAAACGTAAAAATAATTGTGGTCGAGTATTACCCGAACAGTGGGTGTTTGGTGGTATATGTAGAGAAACAAAAGATTCGTTTGTTGTCACTGTTCCTAATAGAACTGGCTCTACCCTTCTTGATAAAATTATTGAAAACATTGCAGATGGTAGCACAATTTATTCTGACAGTTGGAAAGGTTACCAAACAAATAGAATAGAAATAGAAGGATTCCTACATGCTAAAGTTAATCATAAATACAATTTTATTGCTCCTGATACAAGAGTTCATACACAAACAGTTGAGAGAATGTGGGGCAGTGCTAAATGGAGGAACAAGAGTCTAGAGGTACAGCGAGACATCATTTGGAATCTTATTTATCAGAGTTCATATGGCGACAGCATCAGGTGAAAGAAAATAGAGTTTTGAATCTATGTTAAACTCTATATCGGCCAATTTCCACCGAAATCCGATTGACTACTTTGTTTTTAAATAAAGTGTTTTGAATTTTGAAAGTGTTAATTAACTTAACGTAACCTAACCTACCTAACTTAACCTAACCTAACGTAATCTTTTCAACCTTCCTAACCTAAGCAAAACGTTTGTCTCTCTCTCTCTAAATATATTTCTTCTATATTATATAATAATATATATATTATATATATATATATATATATATATATATATATATATATATATATATATATATATATATATATATATATATATATATATATATATATATATATATATATTAGCGCAGCTTCGGCTGCGGTGGCGTTAATACGTAAGTACCAAATTTTTTTACCAAAATATTTTTGTAAAACTCATCTTTTATTAAATTATTCAAAATATCATCAATTTTCACTTCACCAGGGGACCGATTAAAATTATAAGTATTTTTAATGATTAAAGATTCTAAAAATTTTCTATTATCATTATTTTGGCAAGAAAATAGCAACTTTGCCGAACTTATATCAATAACGTGATTTTTTTTCTAATCTATGCTGATGCAATGCAGAATTACGATCACCACACCCCAGATTATACTCATGTTGATAAATAAGTGCTTTAAAACCATCAGTTTCTCCAAAATACCCACCATCACAATTCCTGCAACCTATTCTATAGACACCTGTGTACTCATTTCTATCAGACGGAAGGTCCTGAGGGAATCCCTCCTGTGGTTCTCAAAACTTGTGCTTTCCAAGCTTCCACTCTGCCTTGGTAAACTATTTCGTCTATGTCTTTCTACTTCAACCTTCCTTTCTTGCTGCAAACGTGCGTTCATTCAGATTGTGCCGAAGAAGGGTGACCCCTCTCAACCCTCTAACTATCGTCCAATTTCTTACCCTCTGTTCTTTCTAAAGTTTACGAATCTATCCTTAACTGGAAGACTTGAAAACATCTCAATTTCTCTAATCTTATCTCTGATGGCCAATATCGCTTTCGTAACGAACGCTCTACTGGTGATCTTTTTTCCCTTCTCTCTGACGCTTGGTTCTCTGCTCTTCGGCATTTCGGTGAATCTTTTGCTGTCGCGCTGGACATACTGAAAGCTTTCGACGGAGTCTATCACGAAGCTTTGATTTCTAGACTTCCCTCAGATTTCCTTTCTGGTCATTCTATACAATTGTTGTAGACGGCCATCGTTCATACTATAAATCTATTAGTGGAGGAGTTTCTCAAGGATCTGTCCTATCCTAACTCTTTTTCTGCTTTTCATTAATGACCTCTCAATTACTTCATCTATCCACTCCTATGCCGATGACTCCTCCCTTCATTACTCTTTTTAGTTTGGAAGGAGCCCCTCCCAACAAGAGTAAATAGACGCAAGAAGGGTGGCCTTGGAGAACTAACCTTTGATCTATCTCATATTTAAAATTGTGGCAGAGAAAACACAGTCATTTTCAATGTCTCAAAAACTCAATTTCTCCATCTCTCTACTCGACACAATCTTCCACACAACTCAAGTCTTCATCTCTCAGTAATATTCTTGGTGTTTATTTTTCTCGTGATCTTTATTGGAAAGATCACATTATTTCTCTTTCTAAACAAGCTTGGGTGTTCTCAGGCACCTTCAGAACTTCTTCACACCACCCCAGTTGCTTGCTTTTTTATAGGGTTGCTGTTCGCCTCTGTATGGGAATATGTTTCACATATCTGGGGTGGTTCCACTCATACAGCTCCTTGAAATGGTGGAGTCGAGAGCTTTTCGTCTACTCAACTCTCCTACTCTCATTAATTCTCTTTATGCCCATCGAATTGTTGCGTCACTTTCTCTATACTGTCGCTAGTATAACGTAAACTGCTCTTCCGAACTCTCTTGTCGCATACCTCCTTTTGAGAACTCGTGCGACACGTCTTTCTACACATTCTCATTCTTTCTCTGTCCAACTCTCAGACCCCAGACTTAACCGGTATGCTCAATCTTACTTGTATTCTACTGGTAAAGTCTGGAACACACTCCCTTCATTTATTTTCCCAATTTCTCATGACTTACACACCTTAAAATGCCGTGTCTCGGAACATGTACTTTAATCTGATCAGGATCCTGATTTTCTCCTTTCTCTGGTAAAAATTTGGTAGGCCTCTGTCCTTTGCCCACCAGAGGTATATATATATATATATATATATATATATATATATATATATATATATATATATATATATATATATATATATAATATATATATATATATATATATATATATATATATATATATATTGTTGAATGACTATTAAAGTGGTAATTTCCTCCGAGGGTCGAAGGCTGCTCATGTGTGTTTGACCTTATAGAAAGGAAGATTTTCATAGAATTTAGGCAAAATAAAATAATATACATTTTCCAAGCTTAAACACAAAAAGTTTCAAAAATTACCCATGAAAATAGCTTGAATGACAGTACTCACTTTCCGAGAGTAAAAGTGATTTAGAAAGGTGTATTTTTATATCAGAAAAAGAATGTTCAAATTTTAAGTGCTCGTGCAAATTTATTCACCCAATTATACTGTCAATATTATAATCAAACAATTTACAGTTTTAAAATAATAAATAAAATAAACACTCTTAAATTATATTTATCTTTCTTGGTCTTAGAATATGGCTAAATCTTGTAAATTTTGAATAAAGATAATCAAGGAAAGATGAAATTTTCTTGACAAATAAGATTAGAACTAAATCACGTAAATAGTAAATCCAGAACTTCAGTTTAGAAGTTTACATTAATGACTTTGCAGGACTGATATATTTTCTATGAACATATGAAACTACATTTAAGGCAGTACTGATAATAAAAATAATAATAATAATAATAACAATAATAATAATAATAATAATAATAATAATAATAATAACAGAAAATTGTAATCGGTGATAATTTATTATTAAATTAAACCAAAAATATTCCTACTTACCAAGTGCTTCGATAATACTAGCCGAATTTTGCAGATGGTTACTTTGAAACTTTATTAAACTAGATTGCATTGTCGACATTGCTTTTTCCTGCTCTTCTTTAAATTTTTTTCCAATTTCTTCATTCTGATACTCTATTTCCCTTATATATATATATATATATATATATATATATATATATATATATATATATATATATATATATATATATATATATATATATATATATATATATATATAATAAGGATGGAGTAAAGTATCGGAAGTTTATGGTATTAGGTATCAGTAAAAAATTACATATACTAATACAAAAATCTTGCATAAAAGGAAACTGATAATTTTGAAGAAAGATAGTCTCTCCTTGACTGAAGTTTGTTTCACATTTTAAATTTTGCTATTATTATCTAATTAGGAATAAAAGTTGCCATCAGGCAAGATCGAATGGGTATATATACAGGGTGGATACTAACTATACTGACAAACCCAGAGATCTTATTAAACATGCTGTGATGGTCAAATCATGTTTAATGAACCTAGGTCAGGAAATGCACAGTAAAGGAGAAAACAGATATCTACCCATATAATTGTACATGGTATGTAGTAGGTGGTAGATATGTATAACATACAGCAGGCAGGCCTGTGTAGCCCCAATGATAGCTTAGTAACAGTTGTAAAATTTTGATTGGTAGAACTGTAGAATGCTAAGCAACTGCAGATACGAACATATCTTCCCCAAAAGTAATGGAACAAGCAAGTAAAGATTGTACATATTACAGAATACTGGTATTGAATCAGTAATATGGACCAACCCGAGTCCCAGCTAATAATAAAGGAAAGCTAGGGTTTACCTGACAGGTTTAATTAAAAACTATACTTATTAATGGTGAATTAAATCAAACTAAATATAAAATTAAGATTTTAATTACATTACTCCTTCGTTACACTTGAAGAACTGTACTGACGAATAATTGGGACAAGTGGCACAAATGTCACAACAAAATTTTTCAGTTATTTTCTTATTAGAAGATAAATCAGTTGAGCGACTTTCTTATTTATAAGATGTGTTTTCCCTATTGAAAATTTTACTGACATTTTTGATATTTGTCCCAACTACTCATTAGAACAATTTTTGCAGTATATATATTGGGTGTGACAAAATGAATGCAACATAAAAATGGAAAAAAACAATTCATTCACTTAAATCACTATTCACAATCAGAATCTTATTGAACATTTACATCTTAAGTTTTAAAATTTTGAGGGAATGAAATGTTCAGGAACAGAGGGCAGAGACGTTCAATGTGTTACTGCTCTAAGATTGTATTTTAAAAACAGAAACATTTCTACATTCTTTGGCAATAGTTTCATTCTTCTTTTCGAATTGATTTCCCTACTTTGAATTCTCTTTCACTGGCGCTAGAGCTTGCTGGTGGGCACAAATATACACTTGCCAGTGTTGCTAGTGTGGGAAGATTATGCTGGTTAGCCATCCAGAAAGCAAGAGAGTCACTGTTGATGTTAATTTTTTCAATTTCATTTTACCTAAGTAAATCAGCTGAATCACTATTGTGAATCAAAAATATAGAATCGGATGCGAAAACATACACGAATATTTCTCGAATTTTATTGAATCAAGAAAAGAGGTTCCACAATTTGAGTGGAAACGTCAATGGCTCCGTTATATAATATAATATATATATATATATATATATATATATATATATATATATATATATATATATATATATATATATATATATATATATATATATATATATATATATATATATATATATATATATATAAAACTTCTTGAAAAACTAATCCTAAATTCTATCCTCCAATTCATCCCACAACAAAACTTCCAACACCGGTTCAAACCCAACCACTCCACCACCACTGCACTTACCAACGTCATCCAACCTATAATAAACGGACTAAACCATAAGCCTTATCACAAAACTATACTAATAGCAATTGACATAAACAAAGCCTTCGATACTGTCCCAAAACATAATCTTATCCATAATCCTCCAATCCAACATCCCAACAAACACTAAGAAATGGCTAACCAACTTCCTATCAGGAAGAACCGCCCAAATACAACAAAACGGCCATAAATCACGTACCATCAACTTAAAGAACGGAGTTCCCCAAGGAGCCATACTCTCCCCCACTCTATTCAACCTGTACACAGCAGACCTCCCTCAACCCCAAACAACTTTCACCCGCATAATATCATACGCCGACGACATAACTATTACCACCACTCACAAAAACCTCACCACCGCAACATCTCTCACACAAGACTACATAACACAACTCCAAACTTGGCTAGTAGAAAACAGGATGACGGCATCCCCAAACAAATCCTCCATAACCCTTATAACAACAGACAAACACATATCCAACACCCACCCACAAGTCCTACTAAACAACACCCCCATACCCTCAACAAAACCCCAAAAATTCTCGGCCAAACATTCGACACTTACCTCACTTTCTCCAAGCACATTCAAAATACCACCTCAGCCGCAAACAGAAAACTCAACATCCTCAAAACAGTGGCCAACACAGACATAAACAACAACATACAAACCTCAATTGCAATCTACAAACAATTTATACGCCCCACCATTAACTACGCCTCCCCTGTCTGGCACCCTCTGCTCTCCGACCAAAACTTAACGACACTCCAAATAACGCAAAATAAAGCCCTTCGCACCATCACCGGCTGCACACGCACAACCCCTCAACAACACCTACATAACGAAACCAAGATACTACCTATAAGGAATCACCTCGAAATGATAGGCACCCAATTTACGCAAAAACACGTCTACCCACACACCCATGTCACAATACTCTCCTCCAACCTACCCCACAGAGACTAACACAGCCTCCATCGTCCACCGGCGCCTTTTACAAACAGATCCTAAATCACATCCCCCCTCCTCCCCCCAATACCACAACAACCAAACATATACACACTCAACTAACACATTCATACATGATCAACAGACCTCCAAACAACATCACTTAAACGAACCCCCCCCCCCGAAATAAACCCCGACTTCAACAACCTCCCAAGACACTTACAAACCTCACTTGCAAGATTGAGATGCGGGCACCACCCAAACCTACAACATTACAAACACAAATTCAAAATAAACCAGGCAAGCATCTCCCACCTGTACTAGATGCGGAATGGCCCCGGAGACCGTGAAACACTTTCTATTACGCTGTCCTTCCAACTCTCGCCCCAAAATCTTCTGGGGCATCACTTCTTTGGAAGATCTCTGGACGAGACCGACTGCGGCAGGAAGCTTCATTAGCGAAGTGTGGCCGCCTCAACATGGGGTGGTCAGGGGGTGAGAAGGTTAAAAAAAAAAGAAGTATATATATATATATATATATATATATATATATTATATATATATATATATATATATATATTAATATATATTATATTATATATTATATATATATATATATATATATATATATATATATATATATATATATATATATATATATATATATATATATATATATATATATATATATATATATATATATATATATATATGGGTGATACCAAAAAAAATTTATTACCCTGCAGTGTGAATCGATGAACTTTTTGACACTAAATAAGAATATGTTGATCATTTCTCTTAATTGTGAAGAAAATTCCCCAAGGGTTAGACTTAAAATTTTTAATATAGTGCTGTTGATTTAATTTTGCAAAACAAGAGATGAAACAGCAAAGAATAATTTTATTTCCTTTTTTAAAATAACAAATAGCTCTGTACTTACTACTAAAAGCTAGATAATAATTAAAAGTTGTTTTTGGATACAAATTTGATGTTTAGATACTTATCGGTTTTACAAGTTTTGCTTAATTCTTCCATTAGCTTAATTCCTCTTTCAGCAATAATATTTGATCGCGGTATATCTATAACAGAATTTTCCTTAGACCAATGAGTTTTAAAACATTTTTCAGCAGTTCGGCACTTTGTTTCTTTAACAGGAGCTTGTAATACATTTCATTATTAAAACTTTGGTTAGAAAACCATACTTCCTGCCAACCAAAAGCAATGAAAGTAACTGGAGTTTCCAGTATTTCTCTCCAGTTGGGTAACAGAAAATAAGCAATAAGGGAAAAAATTGCTCTGGAATTCCATCGATCGCTATGAATAGATGGTAGAGATTGAAAAATTATTTTCGGCAATTTGCGATTTTCTTTGTATTGCCGAAATGCAAGGCAAAGAATATAAAGGAACCTAAAATCATCCCTCAATCCAGGATTTTCCACTATGAGCATCTCTACCTCTGGAGTATACGATTCTTTCAAGACCTCATACCCTTCAGTTATCTCATCTATAAATGTATAATTTAAATTAGGACCTGTGGTATGCTTATTAAGATAGAAGTCAAGAACATGTCTTAGTATTCTATCCAAAACGTGGTGTTGGACAGCCTATGTACTGAGGCATATTTAAACCCATTTGTAACATATTTTGCTGTATTCTAACTACAACCCCATTCTTATGGTCAGTATTTACAACAGTAGTATCACAAATGATCATTTTGATACTAGACCATGCATCATAGTCATCAATAATAGTACGAATTCCTTTAAATATATTTTCGGCGGAACCACTTTCACATCTAACTACTCCTAATTTGATTTCTTTGGTGGGACTTTGAAGGAATACAACCTGATACTCTTCTTGTTGCTTTATGTTTCCTTTTCCTGTTGGTAGACTTTTTCCATTAAAATGCAAACAGTAATCTTTTTCTTTTGCAAGATTTTTTATTTTCAACGTTTGATTTTCTCCACATTTAATCATACGTTTGAATATTCCAGACTGTGAAGGGGTTGGTAGATTTATTCCCTCTTGTGCAAGAGCTAAACAAACTTTTGATGCTTTATTTGTTGAAAGTAATAGGTCAGTAACTAATGAGGTTACTACAGACGTACAAGATTTCTTTTCTGCCTTAGGGGGACATTCATAGACGCTTACATTAAAACTGGTATCTGAATAGGCGGTTGAAGTACTTGATATATCATCTTCTAAATCATCTTTTGGCAGTTATAGTAGTTTTTGTATTTAATCTCTTCCTTTTTGATGGATGAATAGAGGAAATTGGAGTTGGTTTATGAGTTGTGTACCCTATTTTGTCTTCAGATTCGATCTGCTTTTCATAAAGTTTCTTGTCTTCTTGACACAACCATTGTCCTTCTGGCTTTGTAATGTCAAATACAGAATTTAATGTCTTCTTAAATTCTTGTTTTGGATATCGCTGATTTCTCTCATATTCTCCTATTAGTTTTTTAATGCGAGCAATGATTGCTTGCTCACTAAGTATGGGAAACCTCATTTTCATTCATAAATTAATTAATTCGTCATGAATAATCTTAACTCGTGTTTGCTTCCATTTTTCATTATCAAGTAGTGTATGGTAACATCCTAGAACATCTTTCTTTCAAGGTAACCTCACGTAATCTTTGAAATGCTCAATTCTTGGCAAATTTCTTTTATGTCCTTTAGTCGTAATTGGCAAGTTTTTGGTCCAAATTTTAGCATTCTTGTCTATCGTATCACGTGACTTAAAGTCAGCCATTACACTAAACTACTGAGTTTGATTACAATTACAAATTTTTATTATACAGTTAATCTAAAACATAAAACGAGAAATTAATTAAAAATGATTAACTTTCTAACAATAAAATTAAAAAATAAGCAATATAAATCTTAGTCACGTGTAGCCATATGGTAGTATATATATATATATATATATATATATATATATATATATATATATATATATATATATATATATATATATATATATATATATATATATATATATATATATATATATATATATATATACACTTTTAACCCTTAGGGTAGGATCTTGGAGCCTTGTAAGAGAAGTTAGGACACAACCAGACCAACTCAACCTTAATCTTTTATTTTGTTATTTGAATTAAATTGACTTTTTTGATTATGTTCGGGTTCAGTTAGTGTTTTACTTTTAACTTGAATTGTATATCTGACTTAACTTTTACTGTTTAACTGCGCCTTAGTTTCATGAGCAGAGTTTGAGAGTTCTTGCTTGTTTGGGTTGAAGTTATGTTTCTGCTAGGCTAAAATTTCCCTAATTTACTACTTTAAAATTTTAATTTTGAGCTTATACAAATAAGCCGAATATCAAAGTTTTAATTACCTGGAAACAAAGTAAATCCCCTAAGAATCCCATATTTTATTTTAACAATTTGCAGAATATTTTAAATGGTGAGTTCTTTATTTTTTATTTTTTTATTAATAGTAGGCTAAATGTAATAGAATTAGGTTTATTCCTGGCAAAGCAGTAATATATCTGCATTAAACGTTTTCTGGGGTTTCAGCACCACAGAAATTCCCATACTATATATATATATATATATATATATATATATATATATATATATATATAATTTAACTAGAAACGGAAAATTATATACATATTGAACCTTACTAAAATCGTATTTGGTACATTCCAACTTTTTAAACTATCAAAAAGTATATACACAAAAACAATTCTCAAAAATGTAAAATCATTTCAAATAATCTTACCTCTTTCTTTCTAACTTGTCATGTAGTCTTGATATATCTGAAATAGTTGTTTCAGCACAATTAATAAGATTTTTTCCTTGATTATGAAGTTTCTTTTCAGTTTTAGAATGTGCTGACACAAGATATCTAAGAAATTATACATATATTAATAATGAAATATGCTATCACTGCATTAAATTATATTAAAAATTCAATTTGTTAAAAAAGTTAGAATGCCATGTGAAAATGCTAAAATATTAATAACGTAAAAAGTCACTAACTTTCGTGGCTACAACTGAACTGTGTTCTTTAAATTACAGATTAAAAATGAACAAATGAAAGGCTAATAACTTTTTAACAACGTTTTGTTGTCAAGACATTCTACTGATTGAAGGTAGTTTAGTTGTAGTCACAAAAGTTAGCAACTTTTTACCCTTAGTTTCTTGACACATGAACTCTGCACATAGCTTTTTAAATTCCACACTTTTTAATTTTATAACTTAGGGAGTTCATATATATATAGTGCTGTGCAAATTAATTCGGACATTGGTGAAATAAAACAATTATTTGCTATTTTGAAGTTTATTTAAAAAAAAAACATGTCGAGGGTATAAGAGTTGATACATTTAATAGGAAGTATGACCTCCTCTCACTTTACAAGCATTTGCACTCGATTTGGCATAGATTCGACCAAAGTTGAACTCATTTTTGACATTTCTTCATCATGGTACCAGACATTAATAACGGCACAAATCAGCTTTTGCATTGTCGAAGTCTTCTTTCTGGAGCCTACGTTTGATTATAGCCCATACATTATCTATGGGATTTATGACAGGAGAATTTCCAGGCCAGTCTAAAACCGTTAGTCCACTTTCATTAAAGAATGAGAGCATTTTGCGTGAAGTATGGCATGGAGCAAGATCCTGCTGAAAAATGCCATCTCCATCAGGAAAATCCCTTCTCATCATAGGAAGTGAGTGAGTCTGCAAAATTGCCTTGTATTTATCACTGTTCATCATGCCCTCAACATTAATAAGTCGCCCTGTACTTTAGCACTAAAACTACCCAAAAAAATCTTCTTAAATGGATTTTGGGCGCTTGCTGAATTTGTCCTGACAGAAGTGGTTCACCTTTGCTTCGTCTCACGACCTGTGACTTGTAACCATGTACTTCAAAATGCGATTCATCTGAAAAGATTACTTTCCTCCAGTCGTCAGCCGTCCATCCATCATACTTACGTGCCCAGTGAAGACGTTTTTTCTTCATAACAGGTGTCAATAACTGTTCCTTTTACGGTTTTCTGGAAAATCTGCCAAACTCAAGAAGCCTTCTTCGGTCAGTTGAAGAAACATTTACGCCTGCTGAAGACAGATCTCTGAGAAGGTCTGCACTTATTTTCTTAGGATCCTTTACACTCTTTCTGATGATAATCTAGTCATCGTGAGGTGTTTTCTTGCGTTTGCTTACACATCTTCCTCGTTGAAGTGTTGAAGGTTCATCAATGTCTTCATTTCTTTTCAGGATATCGCCAACGGCTGATTTAGCCACCTTTATTTTCTCAGAAATCTGTCTGATGCTAAGACCACTATGCTTCTAAGAGCTTAAATACTTGCACGCTTCTTCAGAGTGATATCCATAATGAAAACCAAGTAAAACTGAACACGTTCACAGCAACAACCTTTCTCTACAAGTCCTGCAGTAGCACTCACGTGTTTGCTAGAATGTGTTTACAACATAATAACACCAGAGTAATTGCCAGATACCACCAAAACCTTCTTATATCTTTAAAAAACGATAACCTTTTGTAGCATTGCAGAAAAGTTGGGCTTGTGAAAAAGTTGCAAAATTTAACACTGTCCGAACTAATTTGCACAGTACTGTATATATATATATATATATATATATATATATATATATATATATATATATATATATATATATATATATATATATATATATATATATATATATATATATATATATATATATATATTGTAAGAATTTATATTACTAATGATAAATTTTGTTAAATTCTTACCTTTAGTTGTAATTCTTTTATTATGAAATGCTAAAGTTAAAGACCTTACCCAACCTAAGTTCAATTCTCCGGCGCCAGATATTAACCCAGGATAGGACTAACGGCCTATTAATAACTTTTTAATTAATTAAATTTTATAGTTTTCATTAAGAAATGAATCTTGTTATATTACTTTATTAATGAGAACCAATAATAAATAATATTAACTTAACTAGACACAATAAATTAATAATTTTCAATAGTTTAAACTTTTTAATATTTATCACAATAATTTTAATAGATGTTTTCCGTACAATATCAAGATTAATACGGTTTTAAAAATATGTTACTGACGTGTAATTTTACTACTGATGCGCGTGCGCGCTAATGATATATATATTCATTTAAATAAACCAAGTAAAATTTTAATGTCAGATTATGATTGAAATTTTTACAGTTTAATATTTTCAACTATTTTACAAGTATTTTAGCTTAATATTTTACTATTAATAGTTATTTAATTTTAATATTTCACAAATTATTATAGTGTATATATATATATATATATATATATATATATATATATATATATATATATATATATATATATATATATATATATATATAATATATATATATATATATATGGGGATCCAAGGGTTAGAGGCCTGGTTGGTGTAGGGAAATTTGGGCAGTTCTCATGCGCCTATCTCCGCCCAATTATGCGTAGTAAGTACACCAGCGACGTGCTTACTGCAGGTGGAATCAAAATCGGCATCCGTTATAGGCCTGGCCAGCCAGAGTATGTTTGCCGTCGGCCCGTGACCCTTGATTCATCCTCGAATGAACCTACTGACAGAACTAATAACCCTTCCTGGGGTCGAATTTTGGATTGGATATATATATATATATATATATATATATATATATATATATATATATATATATATATATATATATATATATATATATATATATATATATATATATATATATATATATATAAAAATTATATCAAATTTTTTTATATGTAATTATTTGCAATATCAGGAATAATATATCGACTATAGAAACGATATATCGATTATAACGGTATTGTTGCTGCCGAAATATGACATATTGTAACAAGTATTATTAGATTGTAAAATTCGTTGTTACTGAGACGTGAATGCCGTGAAATATATTAAATGAAACTAAAAGAATACCAATGCAAGAGTATTTAAAGCCCCAACAAATTAAGATTAATATAAACAAAGAGAAAATAAAACTAATAAGATAAGAATTACTTTTTTTATAAATAGCACGAGGAAGGCCGAGAATAGGCTAAAGCAAGACACTTTACACCTGGTGAACCCTAGATCGTGACTCATAATTATATGGAACAATAAAGGAATAAATAAATAAACAGGAATGATTTTTCAGAAAAAGAAAATAAATAAAATCAGATAAAAATAACAATTTGTATTACCAAGGCCTAGATCATTACCGTAAAGAAACGGAGGCATCCATGTGAAGCAAATATCATAGCAAATAAACTAAGCCAGAAATAAAAAATAAAATAAAAACTGAAGTTTTATGAAGAATTAATGGAAATTATATGAAAATTTAAAATACTTTAGGCCTGTAACTGGCAATAAGATGAAGCCCTAAGCTACACTGGCTTAGCTTATACCACGAAAGTAACCTGGTAATACTGTAATGAAGAATGCCCTAAAATTTTTAAGCTTTCATCATTACTATCAAATGAAAAGTGATTTATAGTGAAAGTGCTTTAGAAAACTGATATTTAATAATATAAATACATATTTAATAAAAACATTTAAATGCAAGTGACTACTTTATAATTTTGATATATATATATATATATATATATATATATATATATATATATATATATATATATATATATATATATATATATATATATATATATATATATAATATAATATATAAATAAAAAAAAAATAAAAAAAAAAAAAAAAAAAAAAAAAAAAAAAAAAAAAAAAAAAAAAAAATGTTTTTTTTGTTTTTTGTTTTTTTTACACATCACCACCACTCACGGGCAAAGCCCTATTCTAGGAGGGGGTGTCAGAAGAACAAAAATACAGAACAGAAATAATAATAATAATAATAATAGTAAAAACGACACTTGGAGGACCCACCTAACGCAAATTTCTTAGGTGAGAGCAGACGCGGGCTTTAAAGAAATTGAGATTAAATTCGGCAGGAAACACAGAAGATGGGAGAGAATTCCACAGAACAGATGTGGCAGGAAAGAAGGAGGCACCACAGCCAGCAAGCCTGGAGTTCCCTATGTCCACGCAAAATTGATGAGCAAACAATGCACCCCTTGTGTTGCGAGGACGACGTAAATGTGGAGGTACACGGGTAGATAATTCCCTCGAGCATTTGCCGCTGAAGTACCTCCAGAAAAGAGACAAGACACCAACGTCGCGTCGCAAAGATAAAGAGTCAAGTGAATTAGAAATACGGGAACAGTTTATAAGTCTTTAAGCCTTTGACTCAACTTTATCCAAAAGACGGGTGAAACATGAGCCACCCCAGATATGAGAGCAGTATTCCATACAAAGGGCGGATGAGACCCTTCTATATATGAAGTAACTGCGAAGAAGAAAAAAATTCTCGCAGTCTAAACAGAACTCCCAGTTTCTTTGAGGCCACCCTAGCAACCATTGTGATTTGAGGTTTCCAAGACGTTTTTTTTGTTTATAGGAAGGCCATGGATATTTATATTGTAAACAGGAGAGATGAGAGAACCATCGAAAGAAATAGAAAAGTTAGGAGGTGTCTTTGAGAGGGAGATATCTAGAAGTTGAGTTTTTAAAGAGTTGAATTTCACAAGGTTGAGACGACCCCACTGGGAAATTTTATCCAGATCTGCAAGAATGGAATTGGAAAGATGAAGACGAGAGGCAACTCTAGATGCAAAGGAAGGAGCAGTTTTGAAATGAGTAGAAGAATGGAGGGTTGAGTCATCGGCATATGAATGGATAGGGTTAGATGAACAGCTGAGAAGATGATTAATGAAAAGTAAGAATAGAGTAAGAGATAAGACAGAACCCTGAGGAACACCACTATTGACAGGAAAGGAAGAAAAAGTCGTTCCATCAACAACAGCCGAAATGGAACGATTAGAAAGAAAGCTAGATATAAGTAAGAAATGAGAAGGAGGAGAACTTGGAAAGCAGTGACGCATGCCATACCCAGTCAAATGCCTTAGATATGTCAAGCGCCACCACACAAGTCTCCCCATGGTCCCTAAGGGCAGAATACCATAAATCTGTGATAGGAAAGTATATCACCAGTAGACCTCGAATGTCGAAAGCCATACTGATGATCAGAAAGAAGAGAATGAGATTCCAGATGATCCAAGATGTGAGAGTTGAGAAGGGTTTCAAAGATCTTAAACAGAATACAAGTGAGAGCTATAGGCCGATAGTTAGAAGTATCAGAGCAGCTACCCTTCTTCGGAATAGGCTGGACCAATGCGCGTTTTCAACACTGAAGGAAAGTATTGAGGCATAGAGAGTAGAGTTGAACGAGGGGCGGAGCCAGCTCAGAATCAAACTCCTTTAAAACTCGGGGAGGAATGCCATCAGGGCGGCTCAGCCTTCCTAACGTTCATAGATTTCAGAAGCCCATGCACCTGATCATATGTAATCACAGGTAAATTCATGGGACCTCTGAGAGGAGAAGAAGTAGGAGGAGGGTTGCCGGAATCGTCCAGGGTTGAATTAGAAGAGAATAGGAGGCCGAAGAGATTAGCCTTTTCAGTTGGTGTTAGCAACAGAGCCAATAAGAGGAGGAAAGGAAGATTTATGGAAGTTGTTAGAGATGTTTTTGGCAAGAGGCCAGAAAGATTTATCAGTAGGAGAATTTAGCAGCTCGGCACGCCTTCTTTTAGTGAAAGCCCGCTTTGCTCTTCGAAGAATGTCCCTACAACGATTCCGAGCTGAATGAAAATTAGCAAGAGGGATAGGAGAAGGAGAATTTTTCCACTCTCTATACGCGATGTCTCTAGCCTGAATGGCGCGAGAGCAAGCGCGATCGAACCATGGATTTTGAGGAGAGAAAGATTTAGTTGAAGAAGGAATGAACCTGCTCATCCCATCAACGATTACAGCCCCCACCTTATCGGCAGAAACCGAAGCGTCTTCAGAAATAAAGCAGTCCATCAAAGGATAGTTAGCATAGAAGCAACGCAAAGCATCCCAGTCAGCCGATCAAAGTGCCAGAAGATAAGCTTAGGGCAGGGTGGAGCAGTTGGAGAGAAAGCTTGAAAATTAAGAGTAATTAGGTTGTGGTCAGATTTACCAATATTTGCGAAGACAGCGTGCTTGTAGAGAGAAGGACTAGTAGTGAAACATAAGTCGAGAGTGTTTAAGAATTGGTTGGGACGATCCGGAATGTGTTGTGTTCTTTAATCAGTTGCTCCAGATTGTTGAGAACACTAAATGATTCGGCCTCCTCCCCTCCTGGATCAGTATGGGAGGACCCCAACCATTCAGTGTTGTTTACATTGAAATCCCCTAAATAGAGGACCTCAGTATTTGGATGTGAAGACGTAACAGTCTCGTGAGAAGTAGCTAGGTATTCAAAAAAGGTAGAAAAATATTTTCTATTGGGAGAACAGCAGCAGAAACACAAGATTATTGAAGTGGTAGGAAGAAAGATTTTAAGCCATAGAACATCAAAGTTAGGAGATTCAAGACGTGCTACCGGACTGTTAGTGTTTACGTAGGCACAAAGTCCACCCTTAGATCGGAAATTATGAAATGTTATAGCTGGATATATTAAAAAAGTTTGAGGAGGAATTCTTAGATATCTGGGGCTCAGACAATAGCAAAAGGTTAGGACGAGAACTAGAGAGGTTGTATTCCACAGAGGCCAAATTAGAAAGTAAGCCACGGACGTTTGTGAAGTTTATAGAGAACTCACGCCTGCGCACACTAGCCATTCTACACACACAATCACGATTAAATCAGACAAACAGACAGACAAATAAGAAAACAGACAAAGAAACAAACAAGCAAACAACAATCAAAAAACAGTCAGAGAGACAGACAAGGAAACAAAGTAAAACTGAAATAAATTTACATTTGAAACCTAAATTTTAAAACGTTAAAATAAATTTAAAATCCAAAGTTTAAACTTAAAAAAGTGCTAAACAATTTCAACTTAAAAATTCGAATTGTATCAGATGGTAATAATTTTCGCTCTCGGAAAATAAAACTTCTTAATAATAAAACCTGCAATAAATGTAAATTCAAAAGTTAAAACTAGAACTTATCTTTAAAAATAGCAACGATCCATGTAGTATATAGTTAGTGACTTAAAGAATATTAAACGGTTAAAACACTTTCACTTTACACAAACACATGATAAGAAAAAATAAATAAATAAATAAAAATAACTAAAGATAAAAACCCACTATACGAGAGCACAAGCACATCCTCACTCGACAAAGGCAACTAATATATATATATATATATATATATATATATATATATATATATATATATATATATATATATATATATATATATATATATATATATATATATATATATATATATACTACTATATACAAGCCTAGGCTAGGATTATATATCTAAATTTAAACCATATAACTAAGGCACCAAAGTAAAATCTCGCCTTCCAAATACAATGAAAAAATAAATAAATAAATAAATATATAAAGTAAATAAATAACTAAATTCAACGATGCCTTCAAAGAAAAATAAAACTAGGTCTAACAACATATTAGATTCTTCTACCTCTGGAATTTTGGTGCATCCAGTAGAAGTGATAATAAAGCACCTACAAATAGAACCAATGACTGAGGTGAAGAAAGACCTACAGGGTCCATTATGAAAGTACTGTAATCCGCATTTGCTGGGAAAAATATATTTCTTGATCCTACTGGTACAAATGCATAAAATTCTTCGAAATACTCTCCCCCAGCATCAATACACTTGCGGAGACGTGTCTGCCATGCCTGGAAGGCACCCTGAAACTACCCGACGGGAATGCCTCTTAGGAACGTTGTGACATGTTTTTGGATGTTTTCCACGGACTCCCAATACTTTCCTTTCAGCTCTTTCCAGTAGGGGAAACAAAAAAAAGTCGCACCGAGCCAAGTCGAGACTTAAGGGGGCTGGGTGACCACCAGGGTGTTGCTCCGGGCCAGGAAATTGGTAACGGGCGTCAAAAAAAACAATGAGTTAGAATTCTGAGAGTTCTGTGTTAGAAGTATTAACCTCAGAACTCTAAATTTATAAAATGGTAGAAGCTGCTGACAAATACATGAGTCGCCATAGCAGAATTGCATTGGATCATTACCTCAATGATTCCGTCAATGCCATAAGCACTTTTAATACAAGAACATCAAGAGAACCCACACCACCACCTGCCAATACTTTCTTCAGTTGTGAATTTGCTAAAATATCCAGTCAAGTCAAATTGCAGAGCTATTTCAAAAAGTAGATGTACTATCAACACATGTGCATAAGCTGGATATGAGGGTGATGCGACTTGAAAATGGTCGGACAAGAGGCCATTCAGAGAGAGGCCGGTCACCTTACAGATTTTGAAGGGAAGGTGCTCTATGCTATTATCATTACAAATTTCAAGAAGAAGCTACAAGATACCAAGGAGGTAGCTGTCGATGGGCACCATTGCCAACCCAACTTTCCACTTCTGAACCATCAACTTTGGCCACTTCAGGAAACGAATCGTAGGGGCGAAAGTCAGCACCTCAAAAAGAAAATTAAAAGTGCAATTTAATAATAATGTACAGTTTAAAATAGTTAGTGATAAAAGTGCATATATTAAATATGAAAAATTGAGAGGGAAAAAATAAAAGCTGTTCCCTTCCAAGTAATGTTAATACAATTGCAAATAATGATACTTCATGGCCTACTGCTATAAATAACAAAATATAATAACAATGCTCAACTCCATGTGAATGCAATTGCTACTACTGATTTAAAACCATCTGTTTTAAACAAAAGAGTATCTCAGTCTAGTGAAATTGTGCATTGTACTAAGCATAATAGTTTTAAAGATAAAAATTTGCATCCAAGAATTATGAATGTGTTAAATATTTCTAAAATAGATTTAAAATTAAAGTCTCTACCGTATTTTGGATGCTAACTGTAGAGAGTTATATATAATCGATTTGGGGAGCACAGTATCATTATTTAAGGATTCTGCAGAGGATAAGAAAGGACCTATTAGCTTCTTACTTCTGCTAATGAAAACCAAATAAACAAATATAATGTAGTAACAAAAATTTTAAATTTTTTATTATGTAGGGATTATGATCATACTTTTTTAATTTGTGATGTAATTTGTAACATTTTAGGTATAGACTTCTTTCAGAAGCATAATTTTTATTACATTTTAATTATCATAGGATTACTGATGCCCAGACAGGTAGCTCCTGTGGATGCAATTGTAGGAAATGATGTTGAATCGCTGCCCATAAAATGAATTGATCATTTGCAAATGATACTCTCTCCCAAATTACCTTCAGCACCTTCTCTTTAATCTATTATTTTATTTTAAGGTATTATTTACTGATATACATTTAAATGATAGCACACAATTATGCAATAATGATAGTACAATGGTAAATGAGAATATGTTATTTAAAGGTAAAATTAATGCTGGGGGTAGTAATATAAACAATTCTTCCTATAGGTATAATAATGGTAATAAATTTAAAAATAATGGTAAATATAGAAGTAATAACATAAATATTAATGATAATTGATTATATTAAAAAAAAAAAAAAAAAAAAAAAAAAAAAAAAAAAAAAAGTTAAAATTTTCCCTTACACCCACAGAGTATAATGCCCTAAAAGAGTTAGTCCTCTATAAATTTCATGTAAGAGGACCCCCAATAAATATAAAAAGCTGAAGAATTTCTACCCGTCTATATGACAAAGCTAAAGTGGAGATAGGCAGGCTAGTTAATCCTGAGGTCTTGTCTCCTTCACATTTAACTGTGGTTTATTTAATTATAAGGAAGGAGTAGAACAGCCAACATTCACTTAAATTAATGATTATATGCATCTTCCCTGAAAAAAAATTCTGAAAATTACAGACTTTGTATAATAAAAGTTTAAAAAAGTACAAACATTTTTGAATTTTTTTCTTCAGATTCACAATAGTTATTCAACAGATTTACTTAAAAAATGTAAGATATAAAATTATCAATATAATCTGTATTTATACATATCATTGTTATTTTATTGCTATGTATCAAACTTGTATAGTTTACGTACATTATTTCGAAATTATTTTGTTTACACTTTCAGTCAATATGGCTAAAAGATCAGCTTCAGCAGTATGGGAGTATTTTACAATGTTTTAGGATAGGCTGGAAATAGCTAAATGTAACATCTACAGTCATTAAATTAGAAGAGGATCTCTGGGTGCCCCAAGTAAAAAATTTTCAACCAAATCTTTAAGAGGCATCTAAAATTATATATATTATTTGAAAATTATTTTATTTAACCTTTCAGTTAATATGGCGAAAAGATCAGCTTCAGAAGTATGGGAGTACTTTACAATGTTTCAGGATAGGCTTGAAATAGCTAAATGTAACATCTACAGTAAGGAAATTAGAAGAGGAACATCGGGTGCCCTAAGTAAAAAATTTTCAAACAAATCTTTATAAGGGCATTTAAAATCAAAACCAAAGACGAACATTCACTAGCAGAAAAGGAGCGGACAAAAGAAACAGAAAAGAAAAAAGAAATATTGAAAAAACAAGAAAAAAATATTAATTTTCTTATATTTTATTTAAATTTTTTTTTTTTTATTAGCATTTGATTGACTGAGCTGAAATTTTCAGGGTATATGCATTTTTCCCTGCAGTTCTAAGTTGACTTCAGGCGTTTTTCTGTCTATAACAGTTTGAAAGTTATTTGGACCTAAAGTTGAAAAAAATGAATAACAAATATTTTCAGGCATCCGAGCGCTCCAAGGTCAACCACGTGATTTTCTCATTTAAAATGAGTCTTTTCCTGAAATTCACAACCCTCTGGTGGATGATTTTCCGATCTAGAAAGGTTTGGTTTCATTTAAAACCAAAACATCTTCGAAGGTTCCTAAGAAAATTTATTTATGAAAAAGACTTCGATAGCAAAAGCACACGCACAAGCACACATATATATAATATATATATATATATATATATATATATATATATATATATATATATATATATATATATATATATATATATATAATATATATATATAATGCAAATATAGGTCTTGCTTAAGATGGCTATGTAGCCCTAAGGTCGGTAGTTGGCTTAGGGTATGCAGGGCAGGCCTAGAACTTCGGCTATGAAATAAATTTTTATTTCTTACCTTGTTGGTGTATTGTTTTTTCTTATTAATAATTTTTATATAGCGGCATAGTGAAATATTTTGTGCTTTAGTACTATTTTATTTTATATAAGAAATTTTCACAATTATTAACAAAGTAACACAAAGTTACAAAACAAGATGTTTTCCAACCGGCTTTTATTTCTAGAGTGATCTCTCATATATCGATTCTCATTATATGTAAATAATTATAAATAATCGATGTATCGAGATGGTTACCGATATATCGCTTAAATAAGCGATATATCGATGTAGTATAGATCTTGGGTAGCGTCATTTGTAAAGAGATTCGAAAACGAAGCAGGTTATAAAACTAACACATTTTATAAATTGGTGTAATTTTGTAAATAAATTATGAAATAACGTACAGAAAATAAAATATTTACTACGAATAAATATTTCAGTACTCCAAATATTATAATTAAAATATAAAAACTGAATAAGGTAAGGAAATATAAATTTTTAATAGAGAATACTAGGTAAGCGTTAGGCCCCTACCAGACCTTAAGGAAAATTTCAGCATTGTGGCAATATAGCTATCATCTAAAGAAGCCTTATTTTATATATATATATATATATATATATTATATATATATATTATATATATATATATATATATATATATATATATATATATATATATATCCGATCCCAGAAAGGTTCTAGGGGCCTGACATCGGGTCCAGCACTCGTATCTATCTAGATCTGTCGCAAATAATTCCATCTTCCACCAACTATTCCACCGTAGTCAGCTGATGTCGACTCAGTGAATCCCCAACTGATTTCATCCATCTTTCCTCTGTCTCCCTCTCGGTCTTCTTCCTCTTGGCCTCCGCTCTCACCTCCATCTAACAGCTCTCCCCTCCGGCAACCTCCACACTTGTCCCAACCATCTCAGTCTTATTACATCTTTCTTTTGAATTATTGGTCCAGCCCCTACTTTTTCTAATTTTTTCGTTTATTATCCTCTCCTTCCTGGTCCTTCCCACCATCAACCGCAGCACTCTCATCTCTGATGGTTGAATTCTGATTTCTTCTCTTGTTGTCGTACTTCAAGTCTCTGTCCCATTTAACAAAACTGGGGTTAGAGTACTTTCAAAAATTACTTTCCTTACTCCTACATCCATTTTTTGTTGATTAAGATTGGGTACAGCGTTCTCACCACTCATCCATATTTCTCCATCCCGTTGGTGATTTCCAGCATATATCCTCATTTATTTGTGAATACTTTCCCCTCAACAAATACTCACATCTCTCTACCACCCTCACCTCCTCGCCATGCACCTTTAGACAAGCTCCTCTCCCTTCTAACTATTAACAGTTAAGTCTTTCCCACATACACGCTCAATCAAGCCTCTTTTAGCTTTTCAGCAAAACTTCTTATCACCTCTCTTAACTTCTCTCGATTTTGGCCCATATATATATATATATATATATATATATATATATATATATATATATATATATATATATATATATATATATATATATATATAATATATATATATATATATATTTAATGTCCTCCTTTGGTGGGCAAAGGCCGGAGGCCTACCAAATTCCACCAGAGTTGGGGAGCATTCGGAATTTGATCGCTAATGGCCAACGTGACTCGATTCACGGCGTTTAAAAGTGTGCAAGTCAAAGGAAGTTGGAAAAACAGATAAAGAGAGTGTGTTCAGACTTTACCAGTAGAGTACATATAAGATCAGGCATAGAGGTTAAGTCTGGGGTCAGACAGTTGGACAAAGAAAGGACATGACTGTGCTAGACAAGCGCTTCTGAATAGGGGGAGAAAAGGAACAGGAGAGTTCAGAAGAGCAGTGTCCATTGTACTAGCGATAGTATGTAGTGAGTTAAGCAACAGTTCAACAGGCAGAAAGAGACTGGAGAGAATTAGTGAGAAAGGAAGAGCTGCATGAGTGGAACTACCCCAGATGTGTGAGGCGTACTCCATACAGGGGAGAGCAACACCCCTAAAGATTGTTGTAAAAACTGGATTGTTGTAAAAAATCACGAAAGCGCAACAGAACACCCAACCTCTTAGAAACTCGCTTAGAAAGAGATATAATTTGATCCTTCCAAGAAAGATCACTAGAAAAAATTATGGGCAGATGAAGATTGAGTTGTGTGTTTTCGAATAGTGTCAAGTAGAGATATGAAGGAACTAAGTTTTTGATGCATTGAAAAAAATAATGTTTTCTCTTCCTCAATTTGAAATATGAGGAAAATCAGAGGTAAAATGTTCCAATTCCACCATTTTTGGTGTCAATTAACTGTTCCTGGGAAAAGCGCCTTTCAAACTGAAAGAGTAATGAAGGATGGAGTCATCAGCATAGGATCGGATAGGTAATGAAGTAATAGAGAGAAGATTTTTTTTAATGAAAAGTGTAAAAAGTGTTGGTGACAGGACAGAATAATGAGGAACACCAATATTAACAGATTTAGAGTATGAACTGTGGCCGTCTACCACAGCAGCTATAAAACGACCAGAACGAAAATCAGAGAGAAGGATAAATTCCGAAAGAAGGAAGTTAAGAAATCAAAGCTTTGTACCACTCTATAGAAGGCTTTCGAAATGTCCAGCGCGATAGCAAAAGATTCACCGAAATGCCGTTGAGAAGATCAAGAGTTAGAGAGAAGGGAAAGGATATCATCAGTAGAGCGTTTCTTATGGAAGTCATACTGGCAATCAGGGATAAGATTTGAAAAATTCAGATGTTTCCAATTGAGATTCAAAAACTTTCAAAAGAACGGAGGTTAAAGAAATGGGACGGTAGTTAGAGGGTTGAGAGAGGTCCCTCTTCTTCGGCACAGGTGAATGAGCGCACGTTTCCAGCAAGAAGGGAAGGTTGAAGTGAAGAAACAGAGACGAAATAGTTTAACAAGGCAGCGTGCTAGCTTAGAAGCACAAATTTTAAGAACCATACCATAGGAGAAACAATATCAGGACCATACAATTTCTTAGTAGTAGCTCTGAGAGAGCAGAAATGACATCATTAGAAGAAATTACAATGTTAGGCATAAATGAGTTGGAAGGGGTTGAAGAAGGACGAGTAATTCCGGAATCGTCTAAAGTAGAGTTAGAGGCAAACAATTAAGCAAAGAGTTCAGCTTTTGTAGAAGGTAAAATGGCAATTGTGCCATCAGAGGGAACTACAGGAGAGAAGGAGGAAGAAGCAAAGTTAAAGTTGATGTTTTTTGCAAAATGACAGAAAGGACGAGAGGAAGAGGAACCAGAAAGATTATTGCATTTGCGCGGAGAAAAGAGTTTTGGTATCTCGAAGAATAGATTTTGCACGATCCCGGATGAAATATAAGTTGAAGAGTTCAGGGAGTTTAAGACGACGGTAATTCCTGAAGCAGCATTCCTGCGGAGAATAGTGCGAGAACAATTAGATTTAAACCAAGGTTTATTAGAAGGAAAAGAATATAGAATGTACGCCTCCATGCCAGAGAGAAACACCTAGGTTATGCCCTCAGCACACTCAGAGCGACCCTTCCCACGAAAGCAGTAATCATTCCATGGGAAATCAGTCAAGTACAACCGCAAGTCAGACCAGTTAGTGGCACTGAAGTGCCAGAAATGTCTCTTCGCCGAAGGCGTGGATCGTTGTTGCGGAAGACTTGATGTTACAGAACAAGATACGGAGATAAGAAGATGATCGGATGAACCCAGAGGAGGAAAGAGTTTAACAGTATAGGGAGAAGTATAAGAGGTTAAGAAAAGATCAAGAATATTGGGTTCATCACCAAGACGATCAGGAATACGGATAGGGAGTTGCACCAACTGCTCAAGGTTATTTTGGAAAGTCGAAGGCGAGTTTACCAGCGGGATCATGAGAACTAGGTGAAAGCCATTGGCTGTGGTGAACATTGAAATCAACTAAAATGATGATTTCGGAGAAAGGAGAAGAAAGAACGTGCTCTATTTTGGGAGTTTAAATTAAGAGATAAATAAACAGAACAAATAAATTTAGTAGTAGAAATGAAAGAGCCATAATCTTAAGCCATAAAGTAAGAATTCAGAGACTCCATTTAGAACAAGGCGAACATTTTTTTTTATTATAAAAAGTTCACATCTCCAGGAATTGACCTATTCATGGAGAGGAACTTTTCTAAGTAATATATGCCTAGGGTCCACAAGCCAGAAGTGGGATCGACTGAAAGTAAACAAAATAAAAATTTTGAAATAATGTAG
>SEYY01000366.1:5000-18959 GCA_009176605.1 Armadillidium nasatum
ATATTTCAACTAAAATTTTACCAATTTATGGTGTTTTCAAAGTTTGCATAGTGTCAAGGTTTCTTAAAAAAGGTCTTTTCTTTGTGTTAAATTTGTGATCAGTATTTCTCTAATTACTTTTTTGTGATTTTTCAGAAAAGATAATTTGCTCTTGTCTGAGCTTTCATTTAAAAAAAGTTTTTATATATATATATTTTTATATATATAAAATGGTGTTTCTTAAATATTTATAAAGGTATAAATATTTAAAAGGGTTTACATAAAATATTTGAAGAGGTATATATGTATATACTTTTGTGTATATCCATTTTCCCCATATATATATCTGCATTTCCAAAAGTGTATTTCTTTTCAAACTTGTGCGTAGGTGTCTGAAGCTAACTATGTAATTTAAGTTACGCAACCAAATTTGATCAGCTACTTTTTCTTCTCTTACTGTCTGACTTCTTTTAGTTGTTAAAATACCCTAAATTGACGTCACATTAGTAAGTCACGTGACCTCAATTCAAAACATTTTTTTTATAAAATATATATATATATATTTTTTTTTGTATATTCATCAGTATGGATGCTGCCGAGATTGCATCTGTTTCAGGTTTATTGCAGGAAATGGAGACTTCTATTTCTAGTGACATTGGGATTACGGAGAAAGAGGTTTCCCAAGAAGAGATGAAGAAATTTGTAGAAGATGTAAAAGTGGAATTGGAACCTCTGAGAAGGTCCAGAGGAACCGTGAAAAGAAAGATCACACTGCTGTTCAAACAGCTCTTAGACATCGTAAAGAATGAGAGTGATTCTTTTCTTCTATCATCAGTGTTGGAGGAGATATCTGTGAGACTAGAAGAGGTGAAGAAATACTATATGGAAATCGAGGCATTAACTTTTTTTTTACAAAACGCCACCACTCACGGGCAGAGCCCTGCTTCAGATATCCACAAATATGATCAGTCTTTGTTAGATGAGGAGTTAATCGATTATATGTGCTATCTACAAAGGAAAAGGAGATTCTGAGGATTGTAAACCCTACATAGAAATCAGCCTAATAAATCATCTGACTAAGGTATACGATCTGTTATTGGAGGAGATAAAGAATGATGGTGGAAGCGAAGTTGGGGGAGGAACAGTATGGATGCAGAAAAAATAGAAGCAATGAGGATTTGATCTTTGCTTTGTGACAAACGGTAGAAAAGACGTTGGAATATGGTAAGATATCTTATATAGCATTTATTGATCTAAGAAAGGCTTTCGATTCAGTGCCGAGGAAGAAGTGAAGGGTTTTGGAAGAGGAATACCAAATAAGTGCAAAGCTGAGAAAGGCAACTGAAAGGTGTGAGAACTGTGAGTGTAAGGTCAGAACGGGTTATGAAAATAAAAGATGGCTTAAAGTGAGAACAGGAATAAAGCAAGGAAGTGTTCTGTTCCCAATCCTGTTACAGCATATCTGGAGTGGGTAATAAGGAGAGAAAAAGAGGAAGGGCAAGATCTAGATGGGGATATTATGGCCTATGCCGATGATTTTCCATATTAGAGCCAAGATCAAGAGAGATTAAGTGAGGTGATAAGTAGTTTTGCTGAAAAATTAAAGAGGAGGGATTAAGCATAAATGTGGGAAAGCAAAAACTGTTAATAGTTAGCAGAGAGGAGTTTGCGTTGGAGGTTGATGGTGGAGAGATGCGAGCATTTGGGAGGAGTGTTCACAAAGGAAGGAGGAAATAAGCATGAAATTACCAACAGGATAGAGAAATATAGAAAAGTGGTTAGGGCTCTGTACCCAATCTTGATCGACAGAAGAATGGGTTTATGAGTAAAGGTAATTTTTGAAAGTATTCTGACTCTAATCTCGCTATATGGGGCGGAGACATGAAGTGCAACAACAAGAGAGGAAAGCAAAAACCAAGCCGCAGAGATGAGAGTTACGGTTGGTGGTGGGAAGGACAATGAGGGAGTGGATAAGGAGTGAAAGAATTGGAAAAAGCATAGGTATAAGACCAATTATTCACAAGATAGATGCGGCGAGACTGATCTGGTTTGGACATGTATGGAGGATGCCGGAGGGGAGAGTAGCTAGGGAGAGGTGGGAGTGGACGCCGAGGGGGAAAAGGCCGAGAGGAAGACCCAGGAAGAGATGAATGGAGTAAGTTCAGGATTCATTAAAACGACATCAACTGCCTGCGGTGGAGCAGCTGGTGAGGTGGAATTTTGGGGACAGATAAATCAAGATGGAGACGAGTGCCGGCCCCGCTGACAGGATCTTAGAGCCTTAATTGGAGCAGATATTCATATATCCTATTTAAAATAAGCAATTAATGTGAATTTAAATTAAAATCCTGCAATTTTCGCTGGATATCCGGTATATGATTTTTGAAATTTTCCGAATATCCGGTACATTTGCTATCCGGCCTATCCCTAGTCTCATAACTTCATTAAGTCGAAATTTTTTGTTCAACATTCTTATCTTAGGCTTTAATTATTTTATCTTTAATTTCAAATACACACTAGTAAAATTTCAAACACTCCTTCAGTCGTTTTTCTTCCCATTTTTCTTTTAGTTCAAAGACTTTTCAGCGAGTACCTATGCATGAGGGCATTTCAACTTCACACTGAGAATCTATAGGCCATTCTTTCCCTTCGGTGGTCCCAGAACATTTTTCCATTGCACGTAAATAGAATTTTTTTTTTTATTAAAAAAAAAAGAACTTTCCGTACGAGTTAGTTTTAATAATTTTTGTTGATGTTAAAAATATTCATATGAAGAACGAATCCGCTATCTTATTTTTCATTTTGCAGAAAAAATAGACAAGGTGAACAAAACTAAAGCTGTTCAAAGCACTTAACTGATCTCAAATTTGATAATAATAATAATAATAATATGAATAATAATAAAAATAATTATAAAAAAAGACGTTTTTTTTTTGGTAGAATTTTCTTTAAACTTAAGCATCTATATTGAACATTTATAGCATAAATATACAAAATATGCAATCTTAATAATATAATTCAATATATTTATCCATGATATCTTACTCTGAATACATTTAACAATATAAAATCTCATATACAAACGTATTCTTTTGCTGCTATTCAACCTGGTATGAAAATTCAAAATTTATTTACAATCTTACTTAAGAAATTTTAAAATTAGCTACTGAATTTTTTAAAAGATTTTTCTTTAGACTTCGAAATATTTTTATTAAAAAATAATGCACGGATAAGTCGTTTGTAGTTACAAAATTTACATATTTTTTAAAAGTATGCTATTTCTTTTTTAAATTCTTCAGAATCTCTTATACACAAAATATAATATTTTAATAAAATATTTATACATATCAAAATATATAAAGTATATTAATTACAATTAGCATTAATGAAAGGTCTGTAAATGTTGTTAATGAAAAGTTCTTTAATATCATCATAAACCCAATTTTACAACAAAACCACCTGAATACTTCAGATCTACAGACCTTTCCAAAAAATTAATATTAACAAATCCAAGTTCTGAAACACTTTCTTCATTTCATTTCTTTCCTGAAAATAGAGAGTAATTCAATTAGATCAGCTTAAATGAAAAAAAATCGGTTATTAAAAGTTACATTTTATTTAAAGAGCTCCTTTCAAAAATGAACAATTATAATTCAACTGGTGTATTTTTATTTGCTACTCATAAAACAGACTAATAAGATGGCAACTGAACTAAAAAGTGTTATATACAGTCGAATATGCTCTTGCTGGATATTTATTAACCACTTTTATGCTTAATGAAGTTGCATCAACAGATTTTGGGGAAACATAATAAAGGAAACCTTTAATTATGCTAACTGCTTACTACTGTCAAGTATTTAAGATGAAGAGGAAAAACGAAAAGAAAATTTAGACATTTATGGAAAAACTGAAAGATTACCGGACAATAGAAAATGACTTACGCCGTTTTTGTAAAAGACAAAGGAGCTCCGGTTTAGTTCCCCGAAATTGAGCAATGAAGGATATGTCAACTGGATTCAGAGAAAAGCTAAAGGATATAGACAGGGAAGAAGCATCTACAAGAACGTTGTCTGAGCCTTTAACATACACCATATTAGATATATACTAAAACAAAAAAGGGCAAATGACGTTGCTGACGAACTCATAGATAGAGTTTGGCTGAAAAAGGCAGCAACAAAAGTTTATGATCTGTGCACAAAATGATGCCAGAATCATCTATGAACGGTTTAAAGTGGAGCACGTTTGAGTAGGCATCCAAGAGCTCACCATTCCCAATCTAACTGTTTTATAGAGCGATTTCCCAGAAAAGATTACCGATTCTTATCCTTACCCATGATCCTTCTAAGTCTTCCATGTATTCATTACAATTCTGATTATTCTCCTTTCATGCTGTTTCCGGTAAAACTTCCTTTTGTCTTACCGATCTTTTTGTAATTACACCTAAACAGGATTTTGACAAATTTATGAAAATGTTTATTGACCACATGAAGGAGCTTGATTTTCGTTATCTTCCACATTTACACACTGACTCAAGATGTTTTCTGTATTGCTAAGGAGCTGAAAACATACTCTCATGAATATGTTTGGGTCGATCATATCACAAAGACAATAGAAGTACCTTCTTGGCCCTCGACCGATTCGCTCTGCATTTTAAAATAAAATTATGTAGAGAGAAGTTTGGATATGGCCTCCCATGATCATTTAAAACCCGCACATATGTCAGCAGCTCTGATGCTGGAAACGACTTCTTCAGTTTACTCCCTTTTCCCATTTCACCATCAGATGATCCATCTTCCGCATTATCCAAGTCTTCATCTTCTCCGTTTCCACACTTAGATTTTTCTCCTCCTCCTTCTGTTACATTGTCTCACTATCAATCTGTTCTCCCTCCGTAGCATGCTCCGTGTAATCCTGAGGTCTTTCGTCTTCATTTTAAGATAATATATGATCGTGTGAGACAATTGCACAAAGACTCTCCAAGAGCCAACAATTGAATGGTGTATCACATTGGACAAAGCACATAGAAAACAGTTTGCTAATATGTTAATATGCTTCGATAAAATCAAATGCATGGGCATTAAATTTAAGTATTATTCTCAAATATAACTCAAGTATACCTAAAGATAAGCTTATACTGTATATATATATATATATATATATATATATATATATATATTATATATATATATATATATATATATATATATATATATATATATATATATATATATATATATATATATATTATATTATAGACAGAAAAAAACCCATAGGAAAGTAAAAACGAAACTCAATTAAAATTTGGAGCAAGACTTTCGAAAGGGATAGCCACCCTTCCTCTTTCAGGCTCTAGTTTATTAAAAGAGTTTTTAAAAACAAAGAAAAAAGCATAAAAATAATTGGTTGGTAGTTTAAATAAAATTATTAAGACCTATAAGAAAACTTGAGAGTAAAATTTTACACGGTTATAGCGTTTATATATATATATATATATATATATATGATATATATATATATATATTATATATATATATATATATATATATAATATATATATATATATATATATATATATATAGAGAGAGAGATAGAGAGAGAGAGAGAGAGAGAAGAGAGAGAGAGTAGAGAGAGAGAGAGAGAGAGAGAGAGAGAGAGAGAGAGAGAGAGAGAGAGAGAGAGAGAGAGAGAGAGAGAGAGAGAGAGAGAGAGAGAGAGAGAGAGAAGAGAGAGAGAGAGAGAGAGAGAGAGAGAGAGAGAGAGAGAGAGAGAGAGAGAGAGAGAGAGAGAGAGAGAGAGAGAGAGAGAGAGAGAGAGAGAGAGAGAGAGAGAGAGAGAGAGAGAGAGAGAGAGAGAGAGAGAGAGAGAGAGAGAGAGAGAGAGAGAGAGAGAGAGAGAGAGAGAGAGAGAGAGAGAGAGAGAGAGAGAGAGAGAGAGAGAGAGAGAGAGAGAGAGAGAGAGAGAGAGAGAGAGAGAGAGAGAGAGCAGAAATAGGTCTTTAGAAGAAATTCTAATTTTAGGCATAAATGAATCGTCTAGGGTTGAATTTGAGGCAAAAGTTTGAGCGAAGAGTGTAACTTTAGAGGAAGGCAAAACGGCAGTTGTACAATCAGAAGATACAAAAGGATGGAAAGAGGAAGAAGCAAAGTTAGAGTTGACATTTTTTGCAAATTACCAGAAAGAGCGTAAGGAAGTAGAACTAGAAAGATTGTTGCATTTTAAACGGAGAAATGAGTTTTTATAGTTACGGAGAATAGATTTTGCACGATTCCGGGATGAAATATAACTTGTAAGAGTTTCTGAAGTCTGAAGATGACGGTAGTCCATGAAGGCAGCATCCCTGCGGCGGATAGCACGAGAACAAGCAGAGTTAAACCAAGGTTTGTTAGGTTTTAGAAGGGAAACAATATGGAATGTACGCCACCATGCCAGAGGGAATCACTTCGGCTATGCGCTCTGCACACTCAGAGGGACCCCTTCTACGGAAACAGTAATCATTCCATGGAAAATCAGAAAAGTACAACCGCAAGTCAGACCAGATAGGGGAATCGAAATGCCAAAAACGTTTCTTCATCGAAGGCGGGGGCCGTTCTTGCGGAAGACTTGAAGAGATATAACAAGAAACGAAGATAAAAAGGTGATCGGTTGAATCCAGAGAAGGAAAGACACGAGAACAGACAACATCATTGCGCAAATATGCGCAACATTCGCCTTTGGCTGAAAATTGAGGATAGAGACAGTAGGAAGAAACAAAGTAGGGTTTGTAGTCAGCGCACTCAAACACCTGAGTTTCGGTTAAGAACAAGAGAGGTGGTGTTCGACAAAGTGGAAATTAGAAAGGAGACCGCAAATGTTGCAGAAGTTAATGAAAAAGGAAGACATTGCGGAAGGGCAAATCGGCTTTGAGGTCTTGGTGGAACTAATTTCATCACCGGAGGCCACCAACTCCCAAGTGGTAATGGGGAAAGGTGTGGATAAGGGGCATTCTTTGGATGCCGTTCCTAGAAGCATCTTTGAGCCAGTTTTATGTTCCGCGATTTTGAAGTTTTATTTTAAAGATAATGTACGAGTAAGCGCTTGTAAATTTGAGGGAACATGAGAAGCGAGTAGGGGGAAGGAGAAGTAAGAGCATAGACACTCCAATGTGAGACGAGGGTACACTAGAGACCTTCTGAGAAGGTGAAGAGCGAAAAGGAACGAACCAAAGGGCAACGGAGTGAAACGGTATGGTCTAGCCCACCCTATCACCCCGCGGTTAAGCCCAATGGGGGGTACTTCGCTTATATATATATATATATATATATATATATATATATATATATATATATATATATATATATATTATATATATATATATTATATATATAATATATATATAAATATATATATATATATATTAGGGATGGAGCGATACAAAATTTTTACCGATACTGTTACCAATTCTAAACTTTTTATACATATATATATATATATATATATATATATATATATATATATATATATATATATATATATATATATATATATATATATATATATATATATATATATAGGGATGTACCGATAGTATCGGTATCGGCCATTTTTTTGGGTATCGGTATTGGTTAATATGGCTGATACTTGGCCGATACTCCGATACTCCTTACTTTTTGGGCTAAGAATTATGAGAAACTTTTAGATTAAAAAATAAATCTAGAGTCGATATATAAAAGTTCTAATAAGGAATTCTTTAAGCTAGCCTATAATTCGTCATTCTAGCACAGCGGTTCCCAACCTGGGGTACGCGTACCCCTGGGGGTACACCTGCTATTGATTGGGGGTACAAAAAAAATATATGGCTTAATTAAAAAAGAAGCAAAAGGAAAAAAACTAATAGAATATAGATTATAGAATATCAAATTACGAAATTAAATTATTGTTCTTTTAATATATATATATATATATATATATATATATATATATATATATATATATATATATATATATATATATTATATATATATATATATATATATATATATATATATATATTATATATATATATATATATATATATATATATATATATATATATATATATATATATATAATATATATATATATATATATATATATATATAATATATATATATATATATATATATATATATATTATATATATATATATATATATATATATATATATATATATATATATATATATATAATAGTGACCGACCGGGGCCTGGGTTGCCTAAAATTTGTATAGAGGTCAAAAGCATTGAAATTTTACTTTAAAAAAATTAGATATAAATTTAATTGAGGTTTATTTAATTTAAAAAGAAAAGGCCAACATTCATTTTATTAATTATTATATATTTTTTCTGAAAAAAAAATTCAGAAAATTACGGATTTTAATAAAAAAAAAAAAAAAAAAAAAAAAAAAAATTTTTTTTTTTTTATTCATAATAGTGATTTAACAGCTTTACATAGGTAAGACACTAATGTAAAGTTTGAAAAAATGTAAGATATAAAATTATCAATATAACCTGTATTTATACATATTGTTATTTTATTGCTATGTATCAAACTTGTATCAATTAGCTACATTTCAAAATTATTATTTTCAGTCAATATAGTTAAAAGATCAGCTTCAGCAGTATGGGAGTACTTTACAATGTTTCAGGATAGGCTCGAAATAGCTAAATGTAGCATCTGCAGTCAGAAAATTAGAAGAGGACCTCCGGGTGCTACAAGTAAAAAATTTTCAACTAAATCTTATGGGATATCAAAAATCAAAACACAAAGATGAAGATTCCCTAGCAGAAAAGGAGCGGTCAAAAGAAACAGAAAAATAGAAAATTTTTAAAAAGCAAGAAGAAGAATCTTAATTTTCTTATATTTTGTTTGAAATATTTTTATTGATTTTTTTTTAGCTGAAATTTTCAGGGTATTTTTTTTTTTACAAAATTCTGAGTTGATTTCGAGCATTTTTCTGAGTCTATAACGGTTCAGGGTTGGTGATTTTCTTGATTTTTTTTAAAAAAATCAAAAAAATCAATGATTTTTTTGATTTTTTTGAATTTGATTTTTTTAAAAAAAAAAAAAAAAAAACTGTTTTTTTTTTTTTTTTTTATTTTCTTATTTTTCATATTTTTTGATACATAATGATATAACAGATATATTAGTTCCTTCTTACTGTGTTAAAAAACTTTAAAGTAGTTTATATATTAGAAATATAACTTCCTTAATATTTGGTTCAAGATTTCATATAGGGTAATACAAGAATCTGATCTTCATTAATATAATTTATCCAATATAAACTGTTAGAGTTTAGAATTCCTAATATATATTCAATCAAATCTTCAACAAAATTTTATTGAGCTTTAATCTAATGCAATTTGAGGTAGACAAAAGAGAAAACAGAAAAACAATTCCTTTTAATTTTCAACCATTAAATTTTTATACAACATTATAAGAAAACAATATTCTTATATAAATTATAAAAGAAAGAAAATTTAAGCACTTTTGATGCATAATCATTAATCCATAAATTAAATACATAACTTGCAATATATATATATATATTATATATATATATATATATATATATATATATATATATATATATATATATATATATATATATATATATATATATATATATATATATATTATATATATATATATTATATATTAATATATATATATATATATATATATATATATATATATAATATATATATATATATATATATATATATATATATATATATTGCAAGTTATGTATTTAATTTATGGATTAATGATTATGCATTTAAAGCGCTTAAATTTTCTTTCTTTTATAATTTATATAGAGGAATATTGTTTTCTTATAATGTTATAAAAATTTAAATGGTTGAAAATTAAAAGAATTGTCTTTTCTCTTTTGTC
Organism: Armadillidium nasatum; assembly: GCA_009176605.1. Lineage (NCBI taxonomy): Eukaryota > Metazoa > Arthropoda > Malacostraca > Isopoda > Armadillidiidae > Armadillidium > Armadillidium nasatum. The sequence goes on from SEYY01000366.1 coordinate 14,889, forward strand.
AATAAACTGCAAATTTTGTTGAAGATTTGATTGAATATATATTAGGAATTCTAAACTCTAACAGTTCTATAATGGATAAATTATATTAATGAAGATCAGATTCTTGTATTACCCTATATGAAATCTTGAACCAAATATTAAGGAAGTTATATTTCTAATATATAAACTACTTTAAAGTTTTTTAATACAGTAAGAAGGAACTAATATATGTTATATCATTATGTATCAAAAAATATGAAAAAATAAAACAAATAAAAAAAAAAGTTTTATTATTTTTTAAAAAAACCAAAAAAATCAAAACAATCAAAAAATCATAATTTTTTCATAAAAAAATCAATTGATTTAATCAACTGATTAAATCAATTTGATTTAATCAATGCCAACCCTGTAACGGTTTGAAAATTATTTGGACACAAGTTAAAAAAAAATGAATAGCGTGGTCAAACCACTGGTCCACATGAGCTGAAAAAAAAAAATTATTTAAAAAATAAAATGCTACCTACTAATTTCTTTATTTTTGGATATTGTTTTGAGGAGGGAGCAGGGCAACATATATATATATATATATATATATATATATATAATATATATATATATATATATATATATATATATATATATATATATATATATATATATATATATATATATATATATATATATATATATATATATATATATATATATATATATATATATATATATATATGTGTGTGTGTGTGTGTGGCAAAGATGTTATTTGCTCTCGTGTCTCTAATTTGGAGTCTTCTGAATTCTCTACTTTATGACTTAAGCTCTCTTGCAATTCTACTACTAAATTTATTTGTTCTGTCTATTTATCTCCTAATTCTGTTGAATATCCAAACTTCTTCGACTATTTAAGCTCCAAAATAGAGCACATTCTTTCTTCTCCTTCCTCCGAAATCATCATTTTAGGTGATTTCAATGTTTACCACCGCCAATGGCTTTTATCTAGTTCTCATGATCCAGCCGGTGAACTCGCCTACAACTTTTCTATCCAGAACAACCTTGAGCAGTTGGTTCAACTCCCTACCCATATCCCTGACCCCCTTGCTGAGGAACCCAACATACTTGATCTTTTCCTTACTTCTTTTCATTCTCCTTATACTGCTAAACTCTTTCCTCCTCTGGGTTCATCAGATCACCTTCGTATCTCCGTATCTTGTTCCGTCTCTTCAAGTCTTCCGCAAGAACGGCCCCCGCCTTCGGCGAGGAGACGTTTCTGACACTCCGGTGCTTCTAGTTGGTCTGACCTGCGGTTGTACTTCTTTGAAATCCCATGGAATGATTATTACTTTAGTGGGAGGGGTCCCTCGAAGTTTTCTCAGCGTATAACCGAGGTGATTCTCTCTGGCATGGAGGCGTACATTCCATATTCTTTCCCTTCCACTAAACCTAATAAACCTTGGTTTAATTTAAACTCATTCAATTTATATTTCACCCCGGAATCGTGCAAAATCTATTCTTCTTTTCTCCGCCAAAAATGCAATAATCTTTCTGGCATTTTGCAAAAAATGTCAACTCTAACTTTGCTTCTTCCTCTTTCCCTCCTCTAGTTTATTCTGATAGCACAACTGCTGTTTTACCTTTTACTAAAGCTGAACTCTTCGCTCATACTTTTGCCTCTAATTCTACCTTAGACGATTCCGGAGCTATTCCTCCTCCTTCAACCCCATCCAACTCATTTATGCCTAACATTGTAATTTCTTCTAAAGATGCCATTTCTGCTCTCTCTGAGCTTAACACTAAGAAGGCGTATGGTCCTGATGGTATTCCTCCTGCGGTTCTCAAAACTTGTGCTTCCGAGCTTGCACCCTGACCTTGGTAAACTATTTCGTCTTTGCCTTTCTACTTCGACCTTCCCTTCTTGCTGGAAACGTGCGCTCATTCAGCCTGTGCCGAAGAAGGGGACCCCTCTCAGCCCTCTAACTATCGTCCTATTTCTTTAACCTCCGTTCTTTCTAAAGTTTTCGAATCTATCATTAACAGGGAAATTTGGAAAACTTCTCAATTCTTCTAATCTTATCTCTGATCGCCAGTATGGCTTTCGTAAAGAACGTTCTACTGGTGATCTTCTTTCCCTACTTTCTGACTCTTGGTCCTCCGCTCTTCGGGGTTTCGGTGAATCCTTCGCTGTTGGCGCTAGAACATATCGAAAGCTTTCGATAGAGTCTGGCACAAAGCTTTGATTTCCAAACTTCCCTCTTTCGGAATCTATCCTTCTCTCTTCTAATTTCCTTTCTGGTCGTTCTATAGCAGCTGTTGTAGACGGCCACCGTTCTTCCTATAAATCTATAAAGTGGTGTTCCTCAAGGATCTGTCCTTTCTCCAACTCTTTTTCTAATTTTCATCAATGATCTTCTCTCTATATACTTCGTCTCCTATCCACCCCTATGCCGATGACTCCACCCTTCATTACTCCTTTCAATTTGAAAGACGTCCCTCCCAACAGCAGTTGATAGATTCAAGAAGGATGGCCTTGGAGCAACTGACCTCTGATCTTTCTCGTATTTCAAATTGGGGCAGAGAAAACATGGTCGCTTTCAATGCCTCAAACTCAATTCCTCCATCTTTCTACTCGACACAATCTTCCACACAACTATGATATTCTTCTTCGAAAACACTCAACTCAAACCTTCATCTGTCCTCAATATTCTTGGTGTTTCTTTTTCTCGTGATCTTTCTTGGAAAGATCACATTATTTCTCTCTCTAAACAAGCTTCTAAGAGGTTGGGTGTTCTGAGGCGCCTTCGAAGTTTTTTTTTACGACACCCCAGTTGCTTGCTCTGTATAGAGGTGTTGTTCGCCCCTGTATGGAGTACGCCTCTCACATCTGGGGTGGTTCCACACATACAGCTATTCTCGAAAAAGGTGGAGTCTAGGGCTTTTCTTTTAAACTCTTTTGCTCTTACTAACTCTCCCAATCTCTTTCTTCCCGTCGAATTGTTGCGTCACTTCTCTATACTATCGCTATTACAACGGACATTGCTCTTCTGAACTCTCACGTCGCATACCTCCTCCATTGAGAAGGGCTCGTGCGACACGACTTTCTACACAGTCTCATCCTTTCTCTGTCCAACTCTCCGACCCCAGACTTAACCGCTATGCTCACTCTTACATGTACTCTACTGGTAAAGTCTGGAACACACTCCCTTTATCTGTTTTCCCAACTTCCTTTGACTTGCACACTTTTTAAACGCCGTGTATCGGGTCACGTCGGCCATTAGCGACCAGATTCCAGAATGTTCCCCAACTCTGGTGGAATTTGGTGGGCTTCCGGCCTTTGCCCACCAGAGGATAACAAAAAAATATTATATATATATATATATATATATATATATATATATATATATATATATATATATATATATATATATATATATATATATATATATATATATATATATATTATAAATGCTATTTGTTTGAAGCGAATATAGATAGCCTCCCAAACTTTGGGAATTTTTGAAATTTGGCAAATAATGGACCGTCTTGAAGACTATCTCGAAACCAACGAATCGCATTGAATAAATATAGAGAAATTTATAGCCCCATCCCTCCTCTATATACCCACCAAAAAAAATGCAATAGTTGTAGTTTTTTGTTTAATTTTTTTTGTCCAAAAAGGTGGATTAAGAAAAAAAAAATTCGATAGTTGTTCAGTTTTGGGCTTATAATATTTTTCCTATAAATCTGGGAATTAAAGTCTGTTAAAAGTTTTTATTGCCAATAGAATTCTGAAAATACAGTACAAATTTCAGGCCATTCCAAAAAGTGGTTTGGCCCCGCCATTTATTTGAAAATTGTCAAATTTCCTAAAAGAAAAAGATTTTTTTTTAATAGTTATAGACTCAGAAAAACGCTAGAAATAGACTTTTTTTCACCGGGGAAAAAAGCTATATATACTGAAAATTTTCAGGAGAATCGGCTGAAAATTTTTTTAAAAAAAAAGAAATTTCTGGTTTTGCCATTTTACCCCGGCCGGCAAACCCCGGTTTTCCCAGATTTTTAGCCGGGCCGGGTCAGTAAAAATGGCCGGGGCCCCGGTCG
>SEYY01000366.1:19059-32853 GCA_009176605.1 Armadillidium nasatum
CTCTCTACCTCTTGCACCTACTTTCACACCTTCTACTATCGCTTCTGCTCTACACTTCCTTCTTCAGGTCTGGCACATGACCTACACACGCGCGTGGCTTGTTTTGAGTCCAAAGTGGATTCTCTTCAGGCTTCTATAAACTCTCTGATTATTTCCATCACTTCTTCTAACCCCTCTCGCTCTTCTACCCCTTCTGCTCATTCAGGTGCTCCCCACGGTCGTGCCCCCTCACCTTCTCGCAGAAGGGACTCTCCTTTGTGCTACTATCATAGCACATTTGGGGATCGCGCTCTTAAGTGCAACAAGCCTTGTACTCACCAGGGAAATGTTCCGACCAGTCAGTAATTGCTGTAGCTGACACTGGTCTTGCTTTTCAACTTCCACAGCAACGCCTTCTTCGGATTTTTGACCCTTTATCAGGTCTCTATCTTGTTGATACAGGTGCCGAACTTTCGCTCCTGCCGAAGGCTTATACTTCTTCTACTTCTTCTTCCACCTCTTTCCTTGGTCCTTCTTTGTATGCGGCCAATGGCACTGCCATTGCGACGCATGGTGAAAAAAGTATGACCTTGGATCTAGGCCTCCGGCGGTCTTTCCGTTGGATTTTCACCATTGCTGAGGTTTCACAACCCATTCTAGGGGCAGATTTCCTGTCTCACTTCGGGTTGGTTGTTGATCTGCGCCACAGGCGCTTGATTGACAACTGCACTTCCCTCTCTGCTCAGGGATGTTTATTTTCCACTCAGCACTTCCATATTTCTTCGGTAGTACCCTCTTCTACCTCTACCTCTTCTGAGTTTTCTACCATGCTTTCTCAGGATTTTACCTCACTCCTTTAGCCTTGTTCTTCAGAGGCTCCGGTCAAGCATAATGTGGAGCACCACATTGAGACCTCCGGCTCTCCAGTTTTCGCTCGTCCTCGAAGACTCGCCCCTGAGAGGCTTAAGGTTGCTCGTACTGAGTTTGAGCACATGCTTGAACTTGGTATCATCCGCCCTTCCAAATCCGCAATGTCCTCTCCTCTTCATCTGGTTCACAAAGCTACTCCAGGTGACGGGAGGCCCTGTGGGGACTACTGTGCCCTGAATGCTGCGACTGTGCCTGACAGATACTCTCTGACACACATTCAGGACTTAACCTCCCATCTGCATGGTAGTACAATATTCTCTAAGATGGATTTGGTGCGAGCATATCACCAGATTCCTGTTGCCCCAGAGGATATCCCCAAAACTGCCATCACCACGCCTTTTGGGTTGTTCGAGTACACCCGCATGCCCTACGGCCTCAGGAACGCGGCACAGACCTTCCAGCGGTTCATGGACTCAGTGCTCCGCGGCCTTCCTTTCTGCTGGGCATATCTCGACGACCTCCTCATTGCCAGCTCCTCTCCTGAGCTGCACAAATCTCACCTGCAGGCTGTTTTCACCAGGCTGCAGGAATTTGGCATCCGGGTGAACCCGGACAAGTGTGTATTAGGTGTTCCATCACTTACCTTCTTAGGGCACACTATTTCACCTTCAGGAGTTCTACCCCTTCAGGATAGAGTCTCCGCCATTCGTCAGTTTCCTCTTCCTGAAACTCTGCGTCAACTTCGACAATTTCTTGGCATGATAACCTTTTATCATCGCTTTATTCCTTCGGCTGCAGCCCTTCTTACACCTCTTACTTCTCTGCTGAAGGGGAAGAAACGAGGACAATCTACCAAGGTCACTTGGTCGGATGCTGCTCGGCAGGCTTTCTCTGACGCTAAGTCTGCTCTCGCTGAAGCTACTCTTCTCGTCTTTCCGCAGGAGTCTGCCCCCACTCGCCTTCAGGTAGATGCCTCCGACTTCGCCGTCGGGGGTGTCCTGCAGCAGTACCAGAATAAGATGTGGGTGCCTTTTGCCTTCTTTTCTAAAAAACTTCAACCTGCTGAGACACGGTACAGTGCCTTCAGTAGGGAACTTCTGGCAATGTATTTGGCTAACAAACATTTCCGGTATTTTCTCGAAGGACGTTCCTTCCACATTTTGAATGACCATAAGCCTATCACCTTCGCTATGCAGTCTCGTAACGAACGTCATTCCCATAGAGAAGCGCGCCAGTTGGAATATGTCTCTCAGTTCACCACTGACATCCGGCATATTCACGGCATCGACAACCACACTGCTGATGCTCTCTCTCGGATAGAGATTAATGCAAGTTCTTCTCTATCCCCGGTAGATTTCGAGGGCATGGCAGCTGCACAGGAGTCAGAGGACATCCCTCTTCCTGATACCACTTCTCTTTCATCTTCAATCTCTTCACCTGCCTGGTATTGCTCGACCACTCGTCTGTGATACTTCTACAGGTTCTCCTCGACCATTGGTCCCTTCCTCCTTCAGGAAACAGGTCTTTCACTCACTGCATGACCTCGCCCATCCAGGGATTCCGGCCACACAGAAGCTGGTTGCTTCACATTTCGTATGGCCGAACATGCAGAGTGATCTCAAGACTTGGGCACGCGCTTGTCTCTCCTGCCAGAGGAACAAAGTTCATCGACACACCAAGGCTCCCCTTGGTGAGTTTCTGCCTCCAGGTGAGCGCTTTCAACATGTCCATGTTGACCTTGTCGGTCCTATCCCTCCTTCAGATGGTTGCTCTTACCTTCTCACTTGCGTCGACCGTTTCACTAGCTGGCCGGAGGCTATTCCTATCCCCAACATAACTGCAGAAACAGTTGCTAAGTCCTTCTTAGCTCACTGGGTCTCTCGTTATGGTGTGCCTGAGACAATCACTACTGATCAGGGTCGTCAGTTTGAGTCATATCTTTGGCGTGATTTCATGTCTCTTCTCGGCACTTCTCGCATTCGCACTTCTGCCTACCATCCTGCAGCTAATGGGATGGTAGAGCGTTTTCACAGGCAGCTTAAGGCTTCTCTGGCTGCTCACCCTCGCTCGGAACATTGGACTGAAGCACTGCCTTTCGTTCTCCTCGGGATTCTCTCTGCGATGAAAGAGAACTTGCTGTGCACTTCGGCCGAACTGGTTTATGGTTCACCTCTTCGTCTTCCCGGTGAATTCTTTGACCCTTCGGTTTCTCCTGCGTCTTCCAACCCTTACACTTATCTTTCTCGACTCCGCCAGTGTTCTACTTCGTGGAAACCTTCTGTTCCACGCACTCACGCTCGCACACACTCTTTCATTCCGAAAGACCTTGCTACATGTACACATGTTTTCGTACGCCTCGACGCTCATCGAGCTCCGCTGCAAGCTCGATATTTGGGGCCTTACAAGGTTTTAAGTCGTCGGGAGAAGACCTTCCTTCTTCAGCTCCCTTGTCGGACGGAAGTCTTCTCCATTGATAGACTTAAACCTGCCTTTTTCGAATCTTCCCAGGATCCTCCGGATGATTTTGAAGAGTCTCCTCTTCTCATTCCTTTTGTTCTTCCAACACCACATGTGCCAGATCGCCCTTCCTCTCCTACTCTTCCTACTCCTCCTTCTTCTTCCACTGACTCGCCTCCACCACCTCCTTCACCACCCTCTCCGACTGCACCGCCTGCTTCACAGCGTCTTTCTGGTTCTTCCTCTTCTTCAACTGGTGCAACCGCTCTTCGCCCTCCTATCCTACGTCGAACAAAGAGTGGCAGAACTGTTCGACTTCCTCTTCGCTTTCGTTTCTAACCTCTGCCATCTTTGGAGGGGGGTTCTGTAGCCGCAGAGCTTTCCGCACTTTACTGTATGTTTTTATACTGTGGTTTTTTCTTCTTCTTTGTGTATTACGTCGTCGTGGCATTTTTAACAAGACGCTCCGAATATACTAGGCCTACAACTATTAAACTTACACAGTTTATTTTTTATTTGTTACCATTGATAACATTCAAGTGCTATTTATCTGGTGATAAATGCAACTTTACACTGTTACATATTGTTTAACAGTCTTTGCATACGAGCAGCGCTCCTCCGAGTGGATTTTACAGTCAAATCACCTCCGTTGCCCTGTGGTTTCCCCTTGGTTACTATCACCCTGAGGAAGTTTGAGTACTAACTGCTAGTTGCCAGGTCCACTAAGGTTGCTACATAGGGTTCATGTTGTTGTTTATTTTGTTGTAACGTCCAGAACATTATTTTGTGTAAATAAAGAACTGAAAGAAACTAGCCTACTTCTCTTTACTTCTTTTTCGCCATCTGAGAGCCAGCCATTTGCCACCTCAATATATATATATATATATATATATATATATATATATATATATATATATATATATATATATATATATATATATATATATATAATATATATATATATATATATATGGACATTAGAGTGATTTTGTTATGTACAGTTTCCACTTGTAGAATGATATTTTGCATTTACCTATCCACATCATATATATATATATATATATATATATATATATATATATATATATATATATATATATATATATATATATATATATATATATATATATATATATATATATATATATATATATATATATATATATATATATATATATATATATATATATATATATATATATATATATATATATATATATATATATATATATATTATATATATATATATATATATATATATATATATATATATATATATATATATATATATATATATATATATATATATATATATATATATATATATATATATAATATATATACCTCAACGTCATTGTTTTTGCAGTTTACGTGTAAAGTTCATTATTAAAATTTAACATTCCAGCTTCATTGTAAGATGCAGTTTTTACAAAAGTCTGAGATAATTCGTCCAGTCCTCCAAGAGGATTCCCATTTTTACAGTTTTCAATAACTTTATTTACGAATTCCGTCGTGTATCCTGCAATCCGCTGTTCTGTAATTATTTTACAAATATATATATATATATATATATATATATATATATATATATATATATATATATATATATATATATATATATATATATATATATATATATATATATATATATATATTAAAAATTGTATTTGGTAGTTGCCAGATTAAAAATTAATCTAGTTAAAAAAAGAGGCTAATATTTAGTTAAAATCAGAGGTAGTTAAAATCAGAGGTTGCCATTTTCGAATTCTATCACTTTTTCATGGTACCTCGTGGTGTCTAGATCATCTTTTTTCTCGATTCGTTGTTGTATCTAGATCTGTTTAATTTTGTGTTTTAAACAACTTTATGTTTAAACCTTTCGTTTGTGTATTTATCAGAGAGTTCAAATTTGGACTTATTAACTGATAGAATATTCTTGGATATTGGCCGATTGCTTGCCGTGTCGTTTATTCCAGTCAAATTAAAAGGCAGGTAGTTGGTTTGAAGCCAAGAGTATTCTTGAAGTAATATATATATATATATATATATATATATATATATATATATATATATATATATATATATATATATATATATATATATATATATATATATATATATATATATATATATATATATATATATTCGTCAAATTAAAGAAGGCTCTGATTGTTAACTATTAAACTATATATATTCTTGGAGGCTTTAAACGGGTTTTAATTTATTCGTTTCAAGCAGTGAGAAAATCACAATTTTTCTCAAAGCTTATTCTCGGTGTGACATCTTCCGTTTATATAAATATTCTAAATTTATGTAAATGACGAACCCTAGTTTCCAAAGAATATTGCCTCCAAAAAATAACTAAAAACCTAACATCTCAATATAGAGAGTCAACAAAAAATCCTTATACTGATTCTGTAAAATCCTTACATCAGGATATATTTTCACTCGTACATTGAGTGACCTTAATGAAATAATCTAAATATTGATTATTTATATATATATATATATATATATATATATATATATATATATATATATATATATATATATATATATATATATATATATATATATATATATATATATATCACCTCTGGTGGGCAATTGCAAGAGGTCTACTAAAACCTCCACCAGTGTTGGGGAGAATATCGGAAACCTGGTTAAATTAAAGGTCGACATGTCCCGATACACACGTTTGACGGTGTTCTAGGAAGTTGGGAAAATAGATGAATGGAGTGTGTGTTCCAGACATTACCAGTAGAGTACATGTAAGATTACGCATAGCAGTTAAGTCAGGGGTCGGAGAGTTGGAAACAGAAAGGAGAGCCTGTGTCAAAAGACGTATCTCACGAGCTTTTTTCAGTGGAGGAAGTATGCAACGAGATTTAAAAAGAACAGTGTCCATTGTAACAGCGATAGTACAGAGACACTGACGCAACAATTTAACGGGAAGAAAGAGACTGGAGAGAATTTGTGAGAGCAGGAGAGTTGATAAGGCAAAAAGCCCTAGACTCCACCTTTTCAAGGAGAGTTGTAGGAGTAGAACCACCCTAGATGTTTGAGGCGTGCTCCATACCGAGGCGAAAAGTGCAAGCAACTGAGGTTGTGTGAAAAAATTCTGAAGGCGCCTCAGAACACATAATCGCTTAGCAGCTTGTTTAGAAACAGAAGTAATGTGATCTTTCCAAGAAAGATCACGAGAAAAAGAAATACCAAGAATATTAAGCAGAGATGAAGGTTTGAGTTCTGCGTTTTCGAAGAAGATATCCTAATTGTGTGGGAGGTTTTTTCGAGTAGATAGATGGAAAAATTGAGTTTGATGGTATTGAAAAAAAAAACATGTTTTCTCTTCCCAAATTTGAAATACTATTTATAGATTTGAGGTCAGTTGCTCCAAGGCTACCTTCCTTGCGTCTATTAACTGCTGTTGGGAGGGGCACCTTTCAAACTGAAAAGAGGAATGGAGGTGGAGTCATCGGCATAGGTAACAGAGAAAAGGTCATTAACGAAAAGCAGAAAAAGTGTTGGGGATAGGACAGATCCTTGAGGAACACCACTATTAGTAGATTTAAAGGATGAACGGAGGCCGCCTACAACAGCTGCTATAGAAAGGAAATCAGAGAGAAGGATATATTCCGAAAGAGAGAATTTTGGAAATAAAAGCTTTGTGCCAGACTCTATCGAAAGCTTCCGATATGTCCAGCGCAACAGCAAAAGATTCACCGAAATGTCGAAGGGTGGAGGACCAAGAGTAAGAGAGAAGTGGAAGAAGATCACTAGTTGAGCGTTTTTAACTAAAGCCATTCTGGTGATCAGAGATAAGATTAGAAGAATTGAGATGTTTCCAAATCTTCCTGTTAAGGATGGATTCGAAAACTTTAGATAGAGCAGTAAATATATATATATATATATATATATATATATATATATATATATATATATATATATATAATATATATATATATATATATATATATATATATATATATATATATATATATATATTTAGTGGGTCAAAAAATGGAAATAGAAGAAAGTAACGATGATAATGAATTTCAACCAGATTGTGAGCACCGTGAAAATATGCAGAATAGATTTACAATACTCAGTCTATATATTTATATATCTTTACGAAAGGGTAAAGTCATATTATCAAATGTTTGATATATACACCTGTAACTGTTAAGATAACAAAAGGAAACGCCAAGATTGTAGATTTAAAATCAGAATTCCAATGATTGAATGGGAATCATTCGTTGGACAGAAGGAAAAGAAATGCCAACTAGGACCGATTGATAGGACCGTAATAGGTGCCAGAAGAAGGACGCAATGAAAATTGAAAAAAAGCAACACAACCATTAATATGAGAAGAGGTAGTTGTATATCAACAGATGTTAGTGATCCTTCATCCAGCAGAGAAGTAGCAAAATTAGAAATTATTGACGGAGAAATAATGGAAATAGAAGAAAGTAACGATGATAATGAATTTCAACCAGATTGTGAGCACCGTGAAAATATGCAGAATAGATTTAGAAGTAAAAATTTCTCAATAACTGCTGACAGATATCGTGTAAGCTGTAGAGCTGTTCTGCAATTGCCAATGTAGCACTGAAAGATTTGGGTATATTAAATGAAAACAATATTTTGGACAGGAACAGGAAAAAGGTTGAATGTTTAGAGAATGAAATATGAAAATACAAAACTAGAATACATTGGATTTGATGGCAGAAAAGATAGGACTAAGACAAGAGAAGGGAATGAAGCCAAAGAACATTAAGTTCTTGTTAAAGAACCGTACAATAGCACGAGAACAAACATGTTACTCCAGATAATGGAAGGGCCCGAACGATCGCAGAAGAAATTTTAACTTTCATAATTGATTCAAATAGAAAGGGTTCCATGAAAGCTGTTCTTTGTGATGGTACCCTAGTTAACACTAGAAGGGTAGGTGGAGTACTAACGCTAATAGAAATATATCTGAAGAGACCATTGTAACGGTCAATTTGCCTCTTACATGCTAATGAACTTCCATTCTGACAAGTATTTAAGTCAATTGATGGTAAAACAACAGGCCCAAAAACTTCTAAAGGGGACACTGGAAGAAAAATTCAAAAAGATTTAGCTTCCTGATTTCGGAAGGAGAGTCGGAGCCTCCCATCTGGTATTGATTGGTTGGAAGGCGGAGCTTCCTTGTTTTGGAGGGGGGGGGTTGAGCCCCCCTCTGTTCTTTCCTAGATGGATTAGGAAACCGGAGATTTCCTTTCATTTTCTAGAGGTTGGAGACCTCTACTGTTCTTTCATTCATGAACTGGTTTTCCTTGACGTGCGCAGAGCAACGACATATTACAACCCTCTCCATCCGTTCGTTTTTGAGTGCCGGGAGGCACAATAAATGTTAAGACAAAACTTTTTTTGTCATAGATTCTTGACGATTTATTTATTATTACTTTACCTAAATTAAGCACCTTCGTGATATTTTTTCATATACATATTATATTGATGTTGCCAGACACCGATTTTAATATTTAACCTTATATTTTAAGCACGTACTGATACTACCAGATTTCAGTTAAAATGTCATACTTGTGGATGTAATCTCATTTACTATAACTTATGTTATTACATTAGTTAGAATATCAAGTTGTCGTTCAATACTTTTTGCTGATATTATTTATTCTTTCATACTTTCGTTAGCGTATTTCTCTTTTATGTAAAAAAATTTTAATTTTAAAAATGATATTTTTTCTTTCTTTTCTCGTTTTTATTTATTACTTTTTCTTTTAAAAATTGATTTTTTATTTTATTTATTTTTAATTGAATTTTTTTTTTAGCTTTTAGTTTATTTTTAATTTTTATTTTTTTCAGTTATTTATTTATTTTTACTTTTTATTAACTTTATTTCTATTTCAACTTATTAAAACTTTTAATTTTTTCTATTTTTAATTTACATTTTAATTTGAATGTTTGTGTCTTTATGCAGAGAAATACTAAAGCATTAAAACATAAGAGCTCATTTACCCTGTACATAAGCATATACAACACACACACACACACAAATGCATACAAGTAATATAAAAAAGGTATGCACACAAGTAAAGCATTAGTAAAGGAATAATTAGGTTAATAAAACAGTATTTTTAATTTCAATTTCATTCGCTTAAAAAAAACTATATATATATATATATATATATATATATATATATATATATATATATATATATATATATTATATATTATATATATATATATATATATATATATATATATATAGTAGTGACAACCCCACTATCGTCGAGGATCCGGTTTTCAAACCGGACAACCGGAAGTGAAAAACGCACATGCGTTTTTTTCACGCTCCTTCCTGAGGCCTTTTTTTGGGGGAGTTTTGACCCCTCTTTGGGGGTTTTGACCCCCTCCCCCCCTTTTTGACCCCCTTTTTTTCATGCACCTTCCTGAGGCATTTTTTGACCCCCTTTTTACCCCCCCTTTTTTTTTTACCCCCCCCCATTTTTGATCTCCCTTTTGGGTTTTGGCCCCACTTTTGGGTTTTCACCATTTCACCAATTTTCATCATTTCTTCTACCTTTATGCCACGATGTCGGGGCACAGTCCGGATTCCAGTCGGCTTTTTACCTGGACAAACGATTTTACAATTTTTCATGTTCGATATATCGAACGAACGAAATATCGACCGATTAATCGGATAATATACCGATCGATTAATCGAAACTGATTTGTCATATGAGTGACGTCATCACAGATCATATATCCAAATTTTTTCTAAGTCATACATTTTCAAACTCCAGAAAAAAAATTTCAATTTCTAAGAGCCCGAGCTGGGATTGAACCCGAGACCTTTATGGTTGATGATAAGGTACTTAAGTCAACGCGCTACAGAGGCAATAGGAACGAACGTATGATTTCATCTTTTACAATAATAACTTTCTTATCTCTGACCACATTTGCCCTTTTTAATCTTGATAAGGTTTTTCGAGCATGCCTATTACATTTACAATGAAAGGAAAAAGAAAACGAAGTAATTTTTTGGTGAAACTAAAAAAAAAAAAATAAAATAAAAAAAAAAAAAAAAAAAAAAAAAAAGTTTTTTGTTAAAAATTATATAAATATTTAAAGAAAAGAAAGAAAATAAAAACAAAAACAAAGTTTTTGTTAAAAAAAAAAAGAAAAAACAAAGTTTTTTGTTAAAAATTATATAAATATTTAAAGAAAAGAAAGAAAATAAAAACAAAAACAAAGTTTTTGTAAAAAAAAAAAAAGAAAAAACAAAGTTTTTTGTTAAAAATTATATAAATATTTAAAGAAAAGAAAGAAAATAAAAACAAAAACAAAGTTTTTGTAAAAAAAAAAGAAAAAAAAAAGTTTTTTGTTAAAAATTATATAAATATTTAAAGAAAAGAAAGAAAATAAAAACAAAAACAAAGTTTTTGTTAAAAAAAAAAAATTAAAAAACATTAAAAACAAGAAAAAAACATTAAAATAGAGAAAAAAACATTAAAATAAAAAACAAAACATTAAAATAATTAAAAAAAAACATTTAAATAGAGAAAAAAATAAAATATGATATTTTTTAGTGTAAACTTATACCCTCAGCACCCTGAGGAGGCTGAGGAGGCTGTAGAGGCTCACGCTGCAAGGGTATGTTAGGTATGCTAGTCCTAGCACCTCTGTTCCGGCAGGGTCTAGAGGCTCTAGAGGGTCTACAGGGTCCACAGGGTCTATGTATTTACGCATTTTTCAGAAAAACATCGTAAATAATTTGTTTTTATACAAAAATTAAAAGAAAAATTAAGAAAATTAAAAAAAAAACAAAGTTTTTGTTAAAAATTATATAAATATTAAGAGAAAAAAAAAGAAAATAAAAACAAAAACAAAGTTTTTGTTAAAAATAAAATTCAAAAATATTAAAAACAAGAAAACATTAAAATAAAGAAAAAAACATTAAAATAATAAAAAAAAACATTAAAAAAGCACTAAAAACATAGAAACAAAACAAAACAAAACAAAATAAAAAATACTAAGATCATCGAGATCAGCTAGATCAGGGTAAGCACGCACTCCGCACACACACGAACACAGTCACATATACACAATCACATTACCATAGTCACAAAATGGACAAACTCAATAGCACAAAAATACACAAAATACCTATCTCCATCACCACAAAGCACAAGTCACCATATCCAAATGCACAAAACTCACTTATACCCTGAGCCCAAGTCACAAAAACACCAAATGAAAGACATAATTTACATAAAACACTTATCTCAAACACACAAACGGCATGTATCACCTAATTTCATCAGCACATCTTATATAAGCAACAATTTCAAAGACACATCATACAAAAACACCATTCTCATTCACACAAAGAACAAATTTTCTCATCAGCACAATGCACAAAAATGACAAACTTAAACACACAAACTCATCTCACAAAATCGTAAGCTCAATCACATAACCACAAATCACACTTGTCCAGTGTTACAAGACACAAATTCAACAAAGTCTAAGATGCAAAGTTCAAAAAACTCTCAGCATCGTACTCAAGAACCTCATTACAACAGATTCAAAGCACAATAACATTATGCCTAACTGATTAATCAACAACTCACACAGTCTCATCAGCACAAATAACAAAAGCAGCATTTTCAGATCAACAGTCGCCGACACATAAGCACAACTATGCACAGGCATAGCATAACAAACAAACTCAAGTACATAAAAACCATTCAAATTCACTATACCAGGCCACACAAGCAATCTTCTCAAGCACACATACATCAAAATCACCCAATTTCACTAAAACAAGTCACACAATTATTCTTCTCAATCACATAGGCATCAAAATTCACTTATCTTCACCACCGAAGGCCACAAAACACTTTCTTGGCCACATAATACGCAAATCCCACTTAACTTTTTTCCGATACATTCCACAAAACATATTTTCTCATGCACACAGCACTCAAATCTCACTTAAATTCAGCAATACATTTCACACAAACAACCTTCTCAGGCACACAGACATCAAAAAGATCTCAACTTCCCTAAAATAAGTCACACAAACAATCTTCTCAGCCACACAGACATCAAAAAGAACTCATCTTACCTAAAATAAGTCACACAAACAATCTTCTCAAGCACACATACATCAAAAAGAACTCAACTTTCCTAAAATAATTCACGCAAATGCTCTTCTCAAACACACAGACTTCAAAATCACACAATTTCACTAACTCAAATCACACAAACACCCTTCCCAAACACAAAAACGACAAAATTCACACAATTTCATCAATACAAGTCACAGAAAGCAACATTTCTCAGTCACATAGATCACAAAAGCCACTCAATTCCGTTAAAACAGTCCGCACAAACACACTTCCCATTCGTACAGGTCACAGATACATCATTCTCACACGCCCAATCCACAAAATTCAAACAAATTTTTTCACAAGTACATATCACAAAACATTATTTCAGGGGTACCAATCACAAATCACCAAACTCAGATACATAATTCTCAACATCAACACACAAATCCAGCAAGGTATTTCACATTATCATCAAACTTCAAACACATAGCACACAAAATCCACATAATTCAACAGCTCATTCCGCATAAAAGCATCATATCCAAGCACTCCTTCCACAAAAACATTTATTTTAACATCACAAAGCACAAAAAAGACCAAACACAAACAATAAAAGTCCAAGATTCAATTAATTTCCCCATCACAGATCACAAAACAACAAACTCAATTACATAAAATCACTCAACTTCATTAATATAAACCACAGAAACACCGTTTTTCCCAATCACATAGTTAGCGAAAGCACTCAGCTTCACTAATACAATCCACAGAAGCACCATTTCCCAATCACATAGACAACAAAAGCACACAGTTTCACTAATACATGCCACAGAATCACCATTTCCCAGACACTTAGACAACAAATCCACTCAATTTCATCTGCACAAAGCACATTACATCATCCTTAGTCACACAAAAACACACAACACACACACAAGCACTCACCCACACAAAAACATTTATTTTTCATCAATACAAGTCACAAAAGCCAAACTCAAATAATCAAAGCCCAAGATTCAATTAATTTTCACCATCACTGATCACAAACCAACAAACTCAAGTCAATAAAAACCATTCAATTTCACTAAACAGACCACACAAGCATCCTTCTCAAGCACACATACATCAAAATCACCCAATTTCACTAAAACAAGTCACACAACTACCCTTCTCAATCACATAGGCATCAAAATTCACTTATCTTCAGCATCGCAGGCCACAAAACACACTTTCTTGGCCACATAATACGCAAATCTCACTTAACTTCAGCAATACATTCCACAGAAAACAACATTCTCATACGCACAGCACTCAAATCTCACTTAACTTCAGCATTACATTTCACACAAACAACCTTCTCAGGCAC
>SEYY01000366.1:35453-52351 GCA_009176605.1 Armadillidium nasatum
CAATATAGCAAGTACGAATTTAAAATTTTGCTCGAATCTCACTTTCTAGCATTTAAATATTTAAAGTTTAAATATTTATTCGAATATCAGCCCGAGCTTTAGAGAAAAATAACTTTAGAAGAAAACATACCTTATTTTTAATGTAATAAGTTCGTAACATTTCTCTTGAAGAAATTTTTGATGTCTCCTATCCAAAGTCGAAAATTATTGATTTCCTTCTCCAGAGGTTCGAGCTGGTTAGTTTTAGTAAGGCAAAAGCTTCAGATACTGCACCACTCCGTTAGCGACCTTATTCAAAAATTTACCCGAGTAAAATTGTTTATCGAAAGGCGTTACATTAATGAAGCGAAAATATAACTTAACTTTCACCATTAATAGTTTAAGACAAAATATGAAACACTTCAAAAGCTATAAATTTCTTTAATACGAAAATCTCGAATTTTACACAGTTTTGAATTTAACACTTTTAAAGAATTTGTAAGAAAAGGTTGATCGATGCAAAATTATAACACAAAATGGTTTTAACGAAAACGAACATTTACGGAGCAAAATAAAAAATTCAACTTCACTTCACCATAACAAAAAAGTCAATCAATCGAAAATTCAATACGTACTTTTTAAGCACATTCTAAATTTTGTTTTGTAACGACGTTTTTCAGAGGTGAAGTCTTTCTCCAAGTTATCATTCTCTAAACTCAAAGCTGATATGTTAAGCGTTAAATAGATTAAAGGACTATAATCAATTACAATAATTAAAGAAATTAGATAATTAATGTGAAAAGCACTTTAACGTAATTAATAATTCTAATATATATAATATATATATATATATATATATATATATATATATATATATATATATATATATATATATATATATATATATATATATATATATATATATATATATATATATATATGAGTTAAGTTAGCACTGTTGATATATGTCAAGTTAGGCATGCAATTATTAATATTTTAGAATATTGTTATCGTTTCAGTTTTTAGCTATTCATAGCTTATCACTGTAAGTTTTGTAAATTTAGGTATGGTTTGTTAGTTGTGGGTATGATAGGTGTTGCTCGGTTAGCATCTATCAATAGGAAAATCAAAGCTAGTAAGGCATAGTTAGGTTACGTTAACTTAAAACGTTTAAGAAAAATGCTGAACACAGTATTCGCAAGCATGTAAGATAAAGTTAACTAGATATATATAAGGCTAAGATGAAAGGATCTTCACAAAATAATCTTTAATCTTAAGAACTTAAATGGAAAGTTGAGATGATGATGATTTAGTGACTACTAACACTGATAGCTAGGAGTATGAGAAATATCAGGAGGAGTGATTAGAGTAGTTCACAGAGAAACAGATATTAGTCATGAATTAAGTTCAATCCAAGACGATCAAAACCATTGTGTTTTCCCATAACAACCCCATTTCAGAGATCTGGACAGCCACAATATTATTATTATTATTACTGAATTTATTAGTATAAGACCTACTGTAAAATTGAAAACCTGTAAATGTATAATCTCTGAATAAAGTTTGAGAAAATTGAGAAAATATTGGTTTCTTTTTCTTATGATTATTCTTGGAAAGATCGCTTTACTTCTCTTTCTAAACAAGCTTCTAAGAGGTTGAGTGTTCTGAGGCGCCTTCGTAATTTCTTCTCGCCACCCAAGTTACTTACTCTTTATAGGTGTCCTGTTTGCTCCTGTATGGAGAACGCCTCACATATCTGGGGAGGTTTGACTCATACAGCTTTCCTTGATAAGGTGGAGTCTAGGGCTTTTAGTCTTTTCAACTCTTCCACTCACACTAATCCTCTGTCTCTTTCTGTCCTTCGAATCGTTGCGTCATTCTCTCTATACTAACGTTATTACAACTAATACAATGGACGCTGCTCCTCTGGACTCTCATGTCGCATACTTCCTCCCTTATGAAGGGCTCGTGCGATACTAATTTCTACACAGCCTCATCCTTTCTATGTCCAACTCTCTTACCCCAAACTAACAGCAATATACAATCTTATACGTATTCTACTGGTAAACCCTGGAACACACTCCCTTTATCTATTTTCTCAACTTTCTTTGACTTACATACCTCCCAAAGCCGTGTATACATGTCGGCTATTAACGACCACATTTCCGGCATTTCCTCAACTCTGTTGGTAATTGGTATGCCTCTTGCCTTTGTTCACAAGGCGTGATAAAAAATATACAATAAGTAAAAATTGTAAAACTCTAACCTTTATTTATCAACTGTTAAGAAACTGACGGATTTACAAGATTAGGTATGTTTAAAGGAGCACAAAAGCAATTCAAAATGTGTTGAAATTCAAAAAAGTACATGTTAGAAAGAATATTAATAAACGAAAAGGCCCTATTACATTTGCTATAGGTTTAACATTTCATTTTACATTAGGTTCTTATTGGTGGGATCTTGCATAAAAAATGTTTATTATAATAAAACCATTTGAAGAAATTACTTTAAGCGGAAGTAAGAAAAAAAGTCAGTTCAGTAAGTTCTTCAATGAAAATCCCAAATCCCCACGGTTTATCTACGAATTTATTTTCTTCAAAAACAAAAGAATTCAGAAGACAGTAGAATTCATACTATAATTCAAGAACTTAAATTTTCTGCTGA
Organism: Armadillidium nasatum; assembly: GCA_009176605.1. Taxonomy (NCBI): domain Eukaryota; kingdom Metazoa; phylum Arthropoda; class Malacostraca; order Isopoda; family Armadillidiidae; genus Armadillidium; species Armadillidium nasatum. Next base: position 38,097 of record SEYY01000366.1, read on the forward strand.
TAAAAGATTTCTAGTACTTTTGGAAAACAAATATTTGTTGTTAACTGCTTGTTGTTGTACTAGATCCTGGATTCAAAATGTAATTTTAGAGAACCTGAAAAAGAAATTTCTGAAAACCAATATGGAAGAAAAAAAAAAAAAAAAAAAAGCAGACCTTGGAGACTAGGTTTCAAAGACCTATATAGGGGGAGGACGTAGCGCAGTATTATATATATTATATTATATTATGGGCTTAGCACACGGGGTGATTGGGTTGGCTAGACCATTCCGTTTCACTCCGTTGCCCTTTGGTTCGTTCCTTTTCGCGTTTCATCTTCTCAGAGGGCCTCTAGAGTACACTTGACTCACATTGGAGTACCTATGCTCCCACAACTATCCTCTTTCTTCACATGTGTCCTACAAATTTACAAGCGCTTACACTTACATTACCTATTAAATAAATAAAAAATGGTGAAACATAAATCTACCTCGGAGAATCCAAGAGGGTCGGGTTCCAAATGAAGCCACTCATCCACACCTTCCCCCATCACCCTTAGGAGTTGGTGGCCTCCGGTGATGGGGTTGGCGCCACCAAGACATTGTTGCCGACTTGCCCTGGTGCACGGTCTTCTTTTTTCATTAATTTCTGCAACATTCGCGGTCTTTTTTCTAATCTCCCCTTTGTCGAACACCACCTCTCTTCTACTAGACCTCATCTCTTGTTCTTAACTGAAACTCAGGTGTCTGAGTGCTCTGACAGCAAACCCAACTCTGTTTCCTCCTACTGTCTCTATGTTGCGCAAATGTGCGCAATGATGTTGTCTGTTCTCGTGTCTCTAATTTGGAGTCTTCTGAATTCTCTACTTTATGGCTTAAACTTTCTTGCAACTCTACAACTAAATTTATTTGTTCTGTCTACTTATCACCTAACTTTACAGATTATCCAAAATTTTTCGACTATCTTAACTCCAAAATAGCACAAATTCTTTCTTCTTCTTTCTCCGACATCATCCTTTTAGGTGATTTCAATGTTCACCACCGCCAATGGCTTTCATCTAGTTCTCATGATCCAACTGGTGAACTCGCCTACCAATTTCCTATCCAGAACAACCTTGAGCAGTTGGTGCATCTCCCTACCCGTGTCCTTGACCGTCTTGATGATGAACCCAACATACTTGATCTTTTCCTAAATTTTTATCCTTCTCCTTATACTGTTAAACTCTTATCTCTTGTATCTTGTCCTGTCTCGGAGTGTGCAGAGCGCATAACTGAGTTGATTCTCTCTGGCATGGAGGCGTATATTGCATATTCTTTCCCTTCTACTAAACTCAACAAACTTTGGTTTAACTCTGATTGTTCTTGTGCTATCCGCGGCAGGGATGCTGCCTTCAGGGATTACCGTCGTCTTCAAACTCCAGAAACTCACGCAATATATATTTCATCCCGAAATCGTGCAGAATCTGTTCTTCGAGATATTAAATACAATGATCATTCTCGTTCCTCTTCCTCTTGCCCTTTCTGGCATTTTGCAAAAAATATCAACTCTAACTTTGCTTCTTCCTCTTTCCCATCTCTAGTATCTTCTGACGATTCAACTGCCGTTTTTCCCTCCTCGAACTCTTGCTCAAACTTTGCCTTTAATTCAGCTTTAGATGATTCCGGAGCTGTTCCTACTCCTTCAACCCCCTCCAACTCATTTATGCCTAAATTTAGAATTCCTTCTAAAGAGGTCATTTCTGCTCTCTCAGAGCTTAACATTAAAAAGGCGTACGGTCCTCATGGTATCCATTCTGTGGTTCTCAAAACTTCCGCTTTCGAGCTTTCATCCTGCCTTGGTAAACTATTTCGTCTATGTCTTTCTACTTCAACCTTCCCTTCTTGCTGGAAACGTGCGCTCATTCAGCCTGTGCCGAAGAAGGGGGACCAATCTCAACCCTCTAATTACCGTCCAATTTCTTTAACCTCCATTTCTAAAGTTTTTGAATCTATCCTTAACAGAAAGATTTGGAAACATCTCAATTCTTCTATTCTTATTCTTATCTCTGATCGCTCTTCGGCATTTCGGTGAATCTTTTGCTGTCGCACTGGACATATCGAAAGCTTTCGATAGAGTCTGGCACAAAGCTTTGATTTCCAAACTTCCCTCTTCCGGACTGCATCCTTCTCTCTGATTTTCTTTCTGGTCGTTCTATAGCAGCTGTTGTAGACGGTCACCGCTCATCCTATAAATCTATAAATAGTGGGCGTTCCCCAAGGATCTGTTCTATCCCCAACACTTTTTATGCTTTTCATTAATGACCTTCTCTCTATTACTTCATCTCCTATTTACTTCTATATCGATGACTCCACCCTTCATTACTCTTTTCATTTTGAAAGGCGCACCCTCCCAACAAGTTAATAGAAGCAAGGAGGGTGTCCTTGGAGCAACTAACCTCTGATCTATCTCGCATTTCAAATTGGGGCAGAGAAAACATGGTCGTTTCAATGCCTCAAAAACTCAATTCCTCCATCTCTCCACTCGACACAATCTTACACACAACTATGATATCTTCTTTGAAAACACACAACTCAAACCTTCATCTCTCTTTTATATTCTTGGTATTTCTTTTTCTTGTGATCTTTCTTGGAAAGGTCACATTATTTCTCTTTCTAAACAAGCTTTTAAGATGTTGGGTGTTGATTTCTTTTTAGGTAAGTAAGAATGAAACCTTTTCTTTGAAGTGTGGGCATTTGCTAATCTTTGAGTAAGTGCTCCTCTTTATTGAATTTTTATTTTATTTTATTTTTTATGTTTTTTCAGGGTTAAGATTAATTTTGTAATAAATTCCCTGTATTAATGACAAATAAGTTAATTGATCTCCTTCAGTTGTTTTATAGTAAATAGACATTTGAAATATGGAAAGTGGATGCAAATATTATATCTAAGAATAAGGATACAGAAGAAATATTTTAGAATTTTCTGTTTTCAAAAAGAATAAATTATCAATTGAAAATGTACAATTGAACTTTATCTCATATTCTTTTCTTTTACTTTTTCTTATCTATTTTTCTCTCGAAAGTTCATATTTGTCATTTAACGATTCATCAAAGATATCTCCAATTTGTGGCAGGTGAGTTCTAAATTGGTTTTCTTTAAATAAAGTTATAAATTATATGAATCAGGTGTTCTGAGGCGCCTACAGCATTTCTTCAATCCACCCCAGTAGTTTGCTCTGTGTAAGGGTGTTGTTTGCCCCTATATGGAGTATGCGTCACACATCTGGGGTGGTTCCACTAATACAGCTCTCCTGGAAAAGGTGGAGTCCAAGGGTTTTCGCCTTATCAACTCTCCTACTCTCACTAATTCTCTCCAATCTCTTTCTGCCAGTCGAATTGTTGCGTCACTCTCTCTCTATATACTATCGTTATTACAATAGACTGCTCTTCTGAACTCTATCGTCGCATACCTTCTCCACTGAGAAGAGCACGTTCGACTCGTCTTTCTACACAGTTTCATCCTTTCTCTGTCAAACTCTCTGACCCCAGACTTAACCACTATGCTTAATCTTACATGTAATCTACTGGTAAAGTCTGGAAAACACTTCCTTCATCTATTTTTCCAACTTCCAATACACCTTCAAACGCCGTGGATCAGGTAATGTCGGCCTTTAATTTCACCATGTTAACGACTTTCCCCATAACTCTGGTGGAACTTCAGTAGGTCTTTGGCCTTTGCCCACCAGAGGTGAAAAAAAAGATAGAATTTAACATATATACTTCAGTTAGCTCTGGAGATGTTCAGGAAGTTTATCATTATATTTCTCAAATTTATATGGCGAATTAACACTTGAAACAAGATGGTAATGAGGGCTCACGAATTATGAATAAAGAAGCATAAAATGCACAAAATTACTTTCACTTGTATTTGAAGCGCAAATATTATTAAAATTTACAATATTTGCATTTTGCATTTTGACATTAAAATATCAAAATATTTCTTCATTCAGAGATGTATATTTCTTCCATAAACATTTTTTGCATCTAAAAAATAATGTAAAATGGATTTAAAGCTAAAACTATTAGTAATCCAGACAATAAAAAGTTAAGCAAAGTTTTTTCTTTTTAAGTTAAAAAAGTAAAAAGGTTGCCAACATTCATTCCATATTTACACTAAATGATGATTCTTTTGGCAGAGATGAGACAGCAGTGCTGTAATAAAAAATGGTAGATTAAGAAATCGATTAATCAACCATAAAATATTGTTTTCCGATCGAACAAAAAAAATTACATTAATTAATGATTTTATATATATATATATATATATATATATATATATATATATATATATATATATATATATATATATATATATATATATATATATATATATATATATATATATATATATATATATATATATATATATATAGGGCTGGGGAGCTGATGAAATTTGTTTCAGCTCTGGCTCCAGAACCATTGTCAGATGTAGCTCCGGTTCCACATTTGTTTTAAAGATTTTCCTATTTCTTATACAGTTGTATTAGGTATTACCGCCACCCAGGAACATCAGCCCAAATGCAGTTCCGCAGCAATGGAACTCAAAACCTCATTCTTTTATAATAGTTTTTAGATGGGTACAACTTTTCTCGCACAATACAATATTTTTTTTTTGTAAATCAATACAATCAAATTTATAAAAACAAAAGAAATAAACAAAAAAATTTTTTTTTTTTTTGAAAATGAATTTGTTTTGTGAAACAATAAGCTTAAATTAGATCCTCTTTCATTGAAGCTTTTAGTCTGACCGAATTATTTATTCTAAGGGCCTAAAATAGTCGTTACACATTAACTTTATTGTTGGCATTGAAGTTACTGTATAAGCAACATTCTGAATTATTTTTGGGTAATGTGGAATCGCCATTAAGGCTTTGATGATCTATTTTCTCCATAACAGACAAATCATGAGATATATCAAGCTTACATTTAGCAATAAGATATTCTTGTTTACTATCTATTTTTCCTTCAGTCCGACGGCGTTTGGTTTTCAGATCAAAGAACTCTTCATAAGCTGCTTCATCCGCAAAATTTAAAGATGAAGGTTGGTTTATATTAAGTTCGTTAACTACATCAATTGTTTGGCATTTTTCACTTCCTTCTTTTTGAGTTGTTGTTTCCAAGTATTATATTACTCTATTCGAATTGCTATATTAATCAATGCTATCTTTCAGCGTAATCCGAAACATAGAATCAATATAGATTGCCGTAAATAATACTTATGCTGACATTTTCTCAAACAGGTGGAACAATTGCAGATGCAATAAAAGAGTCAATGGAAAAAAGAGAGAACTTTATCTTTCTTCATTGACTCTTTAATTGCATCTGCAATTGTTCCACTTGTTTGAGAAAATGTCAGCATAAGTTTTTATCACTCTTTATAACAGAAGTCAGGGGTTAACTCTGCTGCTCGTAATCTTTTAGTCGCTAAAAATGGATGACGAAAGATTGCTTCACGCCTTTCTACTTCACACCACTGAAAATCAGTCATTGTTATTTCTGCATTCTTTAGTTCTAAAATGAGCTTAAACATTAGGTAAGTGCTGCGTCACCTTGTTGCTTGGTCTAAAATAGCAACTTTTCCTCCTTTACAATATAATATAGCTTCAACTTTTGGTGTTCGGCAGTCAAAGCAAGTTGACGTACATTAGCTATAGGAGTACGGACATGTTGTCCTTTCAAACCATCTCTAATACCGAGCTGTACAGTATATACAACACATCGCATGTGTTCTATTTTTACAGCAGTGAAAGCAGATTCCACATCTTAATTTAATTCCATTTCTAAACCACTTTTACAATTTTCTGAGTCAGTGATACAAATTTCGGATTCACAATCTAAATTCTTATTATATATTTCAGAGAGGTCTACATTGAGTTTATATATCGCACTTATCATATTGGATGCTTATCCGATAAAACTGATAAAACTTGCTCTTTAGTGCGTTCAAGCTCTTTGAGAACTTCTTTAACTAGATTACCTTTAAATTCTGATATATGTTGTGCTCACATTTCTCGAACGGCTAAAGTACGTGTTGCTATTTCGTTATTTGAGTTGGCTACTTGGACATATATTGCAAAATAATTTATTCTATGTCTAGTACAAGCATACATTTTTAGAAAAAAAATTTCCCACTGAACAGTTCTTTCACCACTTTTCTGCCTTCAGCTTCACTTATCACCATTTTCTGACATCATGCCTTTCCATAAAGGAGAACCAAGAGTCAGAGAGAAGGGAAAGAAATCCCCAGTAAAACTTTTTTACGAAGACCATACTAGTGATCAGAGATAAATTAGAAGATTTGAGATCTTTCCAACTCTTAAAAAGAAACTTTAGATAGAACGGAGGTTGAAGAAATGGAACAGTTGCTAAAGGGTTGAAGAGGTCCCCCTTTTTTCGGCATATGCTGAATGAGAGCAAGTTTCATCGAGAAGGGATGGTTGAGTAGAAATATAGAGACAAAATATTTTGATAAAGCAGGTTGCAATCTAAAAAGCACAAGTTTTGAGAACTACAAGAGTTAGAGAGTACTGTACGCCTTCTTAGTGTAAAGCTAAGAGAGAGCAGAAATGGACTTCTTTATATGAAATTACAATTTTAGACATAAATGAGTTGGGGAGGGGAGGTTGAAGGAGGAGGAATAACTCCGAAATCATCTACAGTTGAATTAGTGACAAAAGTCTGAGCAAAAAGTTAAGTTTTTGAAGAAGGTAAAACGGCAATTGTACTAAAAGAAAATACTAGTGGAGGGAAAGAGGAAGAGGAAAAGTTTGAGTTGACATTTTTTGCAAACTGCTTGAAAGAGAGGAAGAGGAGCCAGAAAAATTATTGCATTTTGTATTGAGAAATGAGTTTTTGGAGTTACAAAGAATAAGAACAAATTTTGCATGACTTCAGGATGAAATATAAATTGCATGATTTTCTGAAGTTTAAAAACAACGGAATTCCTGAAGGCAGCAAAACTGCGGCATATAGCACGAAAATAAGCAGAGTTAAACCAAGGTTTGTAAGGTTTAGTAAAAGGGAATAAGATTATAAAATGTAGTCTCCATGCCATAGTGAATCACCTTGGTAACGCAGTCTGCAGACTCCGAGGGACCTCTTCCACGTTAGCGATAATCATTCCACAGGGAATCAAAAAAGTAATACCGAAAGTCAAACCAGCTTGGCCACAGAAATGTCACAAACGTTTCCTCGAAAAAAAGAGGATACAGAGATAAGAAAGTGATCGGAAGAGCTCAGAAGAGGTAGAGTTTGACAGTATAAGGAGAAGGATTAGAAGTTTTAAAAAGGTCTAGATTGTTGGGTACATCTCCAAGATTATCAGGGATACTAGAAGGGAGCTGCCCCCACTACTTAATGTCGTTTTGGATGGAGAATTGAAATGCACGTTTATCGGCTGTATCATGAAAACTAGAAGAAAGTCACTGGCGGCTGTGAACATTGAAATCACCTAATATGATAATTTCTGAGAAAGGAGGAGAAGAGAGAATGTTCTCTATTTTGGAGTTTAGATAGTCAAAGAATTTAGGATTGTCAGTAAATTAGGAGATAAACTAAAAGTACAAATGAATTTAGACGTAGAATGGAAAGAGAGTTTTAGCCAGATTAGAGAAAAGAGAGTAAACAAAATCATAGTGTCCATATGCATAAAAACCTCCTTTCGCTGAAAACTGAATATAGAGACAGTAAGATGAAACAGAAAATGGGTTGCTATCAGAACACTCAAGCATCTGAGTTTCTGTCTAAAAGAAGAGAAGTCGTGCTCAACAAAATGGAAATTGTACTGAACACCGCGAATGTTGCAGAAAAAAATGAAGATAATAGACCATGCACTTGGGTAAGTAGGATGCAAAGTCTTGGTGGTACCAACCCTATGTCACCTATCAATAGTTTTGTTTAGCAATGTGTCTACAAAATAATTAAGAGTATTACAAAAAAGCAGAAAACCTAAATTTTATGATAACTGAATATTTTCAATCTTGTTTCAAACTTCATGAGTTCAGTAAAAAAATTGGTATCGGTGGTTAAAATTTTGGTATCACTCCATCCCTAATATATATATATATATATATATATATATATATATATATATATATATATATATATATATATATATATATATATATATATATATATATATATATATATATATATATGCGTCTGTGTGTGTGCGTGTGATATATGGGATATGAAGAGAATAAAGCTTAATCAAAGCAAAATAAAATCAGAGGCTATGGACAGAAAATTTTTCGCAATTCACAGTAAGAAGTAATGAATTATAATAAAAATTAAAAAGAATGAATAAATAATGAATGCTAATATGATAACAGAATACATTCGGAGCTGGAGCTGCTTCCTTTCTTGGGATTCAGCTCCGGTTCCACACACAATCCTAGAAACGGCTCCAGCTACGCCAAAATATTTCGGCTCCACGGCTTCCCAGCCATATATATATATATATATATATATATATATATATATATATATATATATATATATATATATATATATATATATATATATATATATATATATATATATATATATATATATATATATATATATATATATATATATATATATATATATATATATATATATATATATAATAGCAAATTTAATAACTGAGAATGCAGCACCAATACATACTTGTCCTCATTTTAGCAGCGTTTTCTATTTGCTTTGTAAGAATCTGCTGCATTTGAACATGTGCCTCGCTCTTCTCTGACTGATTAAGGTTGGGAAGCTCTGCAAAGGAATCAGCAGTTGTAGAATGGAACTCAGAACTTTCTATATTTACAGCCAATTCCATCTTCCTGAAAAGGTCATCTTTAGCTTTATTGATAAGAGTCATCATACTTTTGTGTTCCTGTTCAAGACCATGAAGTTTAATCTTATTTGCCTCATGTTGAGCCTTTTTTTTCAGCCTACAAGCTCTACAAAAGAAGAAACAAAGATAAACACTATTTTAGTAAACTAAATAAATTATTATTTTTGTTTTAAAAAATAAATACTATTAAAATTTATTCAAATGTTTGCGATTTTAAATAATAATAATAATAATAATAATAATAATAATAATAATAATAATAATAATAATAATAATAATATAGTGTAAAATTAATCATTATTTATATTCGGTGTTATTTTATTATTATTGTTGTTAGAGAAAGCTTGTGGTGCTCTTACCATTTATTGCCTGGAAAATTCGTCCACCACGGAGATCATCGGGTGAAAACAAAAGGGGGCGTGGAAATGCTTATTAAAAGAGGCAATTGGGCACTTTGAAGAAGTTAATTAAAGAATATAATCTAACTTTGAAAGTTACGTTTGTGTCATCGATTCAAAATAAAGTAGATCAGCTGACAGGAGTTTGTAAAAAATGGATGAGAATTGGCGACAGCGAGATATGCGCACTTGGAACTTTGAAAACGAAATCCCTACATAAAAAAATATCATATGGGCTCATGAATATAATTATTATTGGAGTATTTGGCAAGAATGGTCGACCAGGGAATAAGTAAAGATGAGGTAGAGAGAGATGTACAGAATTGGAAGATATTTCAGTCAACTGACAGATTTCCAGTGATGCACAAAGTTGGGAAAATTGGAGTGGAAGAAAATTGGAAGCGTTTGGCGAAGGACGTTACTCATTACTAAGGAAAACCTTATTTGTCAGTAATATATTACGGACAGGGGAGATTTGCGATATGGAAGGAATTGACGAATGCGGGGGGGGGGGGGTCAGTTGAAGAGATTCAAAACAGAAGAAGGATTTATGTGGAAAGTGGAATGTACTGTTACAATATAAAACTGCTGAACGTGCTAGTGGGAATGGGATTGTAGAGAGTAATCACAGAACAATTAAAAGAGTGGCGGAAAGAAGCTGCTTTGGTACAATTTATCACTAAAACAGGGCTTTTGAAAGTAGCAGAGTTCCGAGTGACTCAGTATTCAAATATGAGACATCATAAAATTAAGGAGGAGGTCTTGTCTATAACGGGATAGAAACGAAATTTAACGTAGGGAAGGAAGTATGGGTAAAACCGCCCGATGGGAGATGTACATTGAGGTGGAAGAAAGGTAGAATCACATGGAAAAATTAAAATTTTTTTTTGAAGTTAACGGAGTTCCGCGGCATATTTTTGACAATTGAAAAATAATAGATGATGATGATTTTGACGTAGTGACGAAGGTGAAAACCTTTTGTGACATACATGATCATACAACAAAGAGAACAATGAATTTGAGTGAAAGACCACTTCAATGATGAAAAACAAGAAGCTTTGGGAATAACAACAAGCAGAAGAAGGAAACAGACGAGTTTTTATAAATATTCTTGAACATACCATCAAATGATCGATGATCAGGGGGATGTAGTGTAAAATTAATCATTATTTATATTCGGTGTTATTTTGTTATCCTTAGAGAAAGTGAGCTTCACTTATATATTTAAGATAGTAAGCATCACTTAGAACCGAGTTATTGTAATAATTATATAAATAATATTTCGTTATTAAATAGCATTCGAGAAGAAAAGTTCGTTTACTCCCTTGAAACTACAATAAAACTACTACTACTACTACTACTAATAATAATAATAATAATAATAATAACGTTTTTAAATAACCTGAGGACAAAGAGATGAAGTGAATAAGGGTCTTGGTGTTGAATCCTTAGTAACCGAGAAAATAGAAATCTCCGGGAGAACTTCAAACTCTCTACAAAGTCTTCACAATTAAGTGTGGCATGACAACACCTATTTAAAAATTTATAGATAATAATCTCACCCCACTTCTAAACTGTAAGCGGCGATTACTCAAACAAATAGAGGGTGGCAAGAGAAGTACTGCAATTCTGAAATCAGAATAAAGGAAGACGAAGCTTACCTTTTATGACAAATTAGTCGGAATGCAATATAAGTGGGGTTAATTGGGTAGAGACGATCGATATTCAACTTTTGACGATTCCGGAGCTATACGTCCTCCTACAACCCACTCCAACTCATTTATGCCTAAAATTAGAATTTCTTCTAAAGAGATCATTTCTGCTCTCTCTGAACTTAATACTAAGAAGGCGTATGGTCCTTATGATATCCATCCTGTGGTTCTCAAAACTTGCGCTTCCGAGCTTACATCCTGCCTTGGTAAACTATTTCGTCTGTCTTTCTACTTCAACTTTCCCTTCTTGCTGGAAACGTGCACCAATCCAGCCTGTTCCGAAGAAGGGGGACCCCTCTCAACCCTTTAACTACCGTCCTATTTCTTTCACCTCCGTTCTTTCTGAAGTTTTTGAATCTATCCTTAACAAGAAGATTTGGAAACATCTTAATTCTTCTAATCTTATCTTTGATTGCCAGTACTGCTTTCGTAAGAAACGCTCTACTGGTGTTCTTCTTTACCTTCTCTCTGACTCTTGGTACTCCGCTCTTCGGCATTTCGGTGAATCTTTTGCTATCGCGCTGGACATATCGAAAGCTTTCGATAGAGTCTGGCACAAAACTCTGATTTCTAAACTTCCCTCTTTCGGTATCTATCCTTCTCTCTAATTTTCTTTCCGGCAGTTCTATAGCAGCTGTAATAGACGGCCACCGTTCTCCCTTTAAATCTATTAATAGTGGTGTTCCTCAGGGTTCTGTCTTATCTCCAACACTTTCTGCTTTCATTAATCACCTTCTTTCTATTACTTCATCTCCTATCCACTCCTATGCTTTCAGTTTGAAAGGCCCCCTTCCCATAAACAGTTGATAGACGCTAGGAGGGTGGCTTTGGAGTAACTTACCTTAGATCTATCTCACATTTCAAATTGGGACAGAGAAAACATGGTCATTTTCAATGCTTCAAAAACTCAATTCCTCCATCTCTCTACTCGACACAACTATAACTTCTTCAAAAATACACAACTCAAACCTTCATCTCTCCTTAAAATTCTTGCTGTTCTTTTTCTCATGATCTTTCTTGGAAAGATCACATTACTTCTCTTTCTAAACAAGTTTCTAAGAGGTTGGGTGTTCTGAGGCGCCTTCAAAACTTCTTCCCACCACCCCAGTTTTTTGCTCTTTATAGGGGTGTTGTTCGCCCCTGTATGGAGTATGCTTCACACATCTGGGATTCCAGTCATACAGCTCTCCTTGAGAATGTGGAGTCTAGGGCTTTTCGTCTCATCAATTCTCCTGCTCTTTCTAACTCTCTCCAGTCTCTTTCTGCTCGTTGAATTGTCTCGTCACTCTCTCTATACTATCGCTATTACAACTGACACTGCTCTTTTGAACTCTACCGTCATACCTCTTGAGAAGAGCTCGTGTACGCCTTCTACAGTCTCATCCTTCTTTGTCCAACTATCAGACCCCAGACGTAACCGCTATGCGCAATCTTACATATACTCTACTGGTAAAGTCTGGAACACACTCCCTTTATCTGTTTTCCCAATTTCTTTTGACTTGCATACTGTCAAAACCATGTATCTAAACATGTCGGCCTCCATTGACCAAGATAGGTGTTTTCCATCTCCGGCGGAATTTGGTAGGCATCCGGCCTTTGTCAACCGGAGGATATTAATTATATATATATATTATATATATATATATATATTATATATATATATATAATATATATATATATATATATATATATTATATAAATATTTTATTAGCCTTATTTGTAAGGTATGACTTTCATTCTATTTAAAATTAAGTATTATTTATGTTAGAGGAAGCTTAAAAAGTTCATTGCAACATTTCTTTTTATTTTATTTATTTTCTAATTCCCTTTACATTTGTAAAAGTCGTAACATTATTGTTATTATTATTATTACTATTTGGTAATAGACTTAATCTCGGCACCTATAAAAGGATCCTGTAGTGAGCTACCAAGACAGAAGAGAGAGGAGAAGAGACCATAGATCCGAGGATCTTATCCCTAACCGAAGTTAAGAGGATTGTAGGGAACGGAATCTTGAATTCGTAATTTGGCCGTGGCCAAGCTGGGTGATGTTATTCATTAACATCGAAGGAGCATGCTTACTCCTTGCTCAGCACACGAACTTTTGAGCTCGTGTGCGTACAGGGACTTAGCAAGGACTGTGGTCCTTATATTGAAGATATGTCTTCGATTAAGTCACCTAAACCTTTTTCCCTTTGTCTCTAACAGACCCCTTTATTTTAAATGTCCCTATTATGTAAATTTGTTAAATATTTCAATACCCCATTTTATGTTAAAATTAGCCTTTAAAACCGCTCGTGTTCTTTGCTACCATTTATTATTCTTTTTTGTAAATAAAATAGTATTAAGTTGAAAGGTCACTTTTGTTTTTTAACCTCTTTGAAATTTCAATCTCTCCTTATATTTTTTTTTTTCTTAAAAGCGTTCTTTGTGATTTACCACAAATTATTAACCATCTTTAGACCTCACAAAGATACGACTTTTAATATATATATATATATATATATATATATATATATATATATATATATATATATATATATATATATATATATATATATATATATATAAGTAGTATAGGGAGCGACTTTCCGGTGCCAGATTTCGAAAATCTGGCAACCTAAGCCAGAACGGGATTTTGATTTGCAATGCAAATCACTCCGCTCAATTGACCTCACGCTCTTTCCTGACACCATTTTGGGGGTTCAACCCATTGAAATTGGCCTCAAGTCTGGGAAGGGGCCCCCGCGGGGCCCCGTGAACCCCCCAAAAATGGTATCAGGAAGTTGCCTGAGTTTGCAAAAATCGCTGCGTTCACCTCACTTTCTTTCTGACCATTTTCTTTGTGGTTCTGTCCGTCTGAAATTGGCTCGAAATTGGGGGTCCGGGGTCCGGGGGCCTGCACGGGTCCGTGAACCGACAAAGAAAATGTCAGTAAGGTCCCTGAGAATGCAGGATTGCACGCAAATGCAGAAAAGACCGTTAGGACAGGTTGGCCAGATTTTCGAAATTGGCACCGGCCGAAGTCGCTCCTATACTATATTATATATATATATATATATATATATATATATATATATATATATATATATATATATATATATATATATATATATTATATATATATAATATATATATATATACGTAATGGCATACGCATTGTTTATTTACTTATTTTTTTTCTTTCGTGTGTTTTTGTAAAGTGAAAGTGATTTAACCTAGTAATATTCTTCAAGTGACTAACTATATACTACATGGATCATCGCCATTTTTAAAGATAAGTTCAGTTTTAACTTTTTA